>CAXITT010000711.1:306968-342302 GCA_964033795.1 Lymnaea stagnalis | reverse complement strand
CCCCCCCCCCCCCCCCCCACAGAAAGATAGCAAGTTATTTTAATAAATAAGAAATATTCCAAGATAGATGGTTTTTAAATTTTTTTTTTTTTTTATTTTTTCTTTTTTTATAAATCTATTTCATAAAATAATTACCTAATAAAACGCATGTATAAAAATAGAACGACAATATTTATTTTTTTTCTATCCATGTAAAAGCACCTCTGATTTTTACGCACAGCGGCCCTAATAGAGGAGAAAATTATTTCCGCCTTGGAATCTGGTTTGAAAGAGATGAATGGCACAAAGGGTTTCTTTTTTTTCTCTTTTGTTTAGTTTGTAAGGACGTAATTCAATTTAAAGAATGCGATCCTTGGGCGTGTGTTGTTAATGTCGTGGCGGATATGATCTACACTCTATAGAGGAGGAAAAAAAAACAACAACAACAACTCTATCTTACTGAGAAATGTTGTATTGTGGATGGGGTTCGGAGAGGTGACGTCTGGAAGGTTGTAGAGCGAATGCGAGGTCGCATAACCTTGAATGCGTTACGCTGCATTATGGTCATACGATCGACCGGTAAGTGTTTAGGTAATGCGTTTAGGTTTCCACAGTAAAACAATCTCGTACAATCGTTCAATTAAAAAAAAAACAACAACAACAAAAAAACAACAAAAAAAAAAAAAACAACGGCACTGAGACCTCTGAAATCTACGATACAAATATGTTAATGTATGCAATATTTAGAGAATGCCTAATGGTAACATTCTCGATGGAGTTCAATCATCACCAAAACCTAGATAAGCGCGCAAAAAAAAAAAAGAAAAAAAAAAACAACAACAAAATCCTCAGCAGCCCGGGTTGCAAGGACTCGTTAACTTTTCAGGGCAACTCATCTCAAGGAGTCCCGTAGGCGGTATGACTTCCGCGACGCTGTCGGTGCCAAGCTGTATCATCCACGCATGATGGTGTTCTCTTGGGTGATCCAAACGCGTGGAGAGTGACGATTTGGCTGTCCAGGGAACCAGTTTTTCCTTCTGAGTCAACATTCCGGGCCCTGTGGTCTCGTCTTTCGAAGTCCACACCGTCGTCACAATGTGATAGAAGGATGCAAGGGGACAAAAAAAGTAACATGCATGTCGCGCAAACACAATTTTACCAACTCCAAATGTCTACGGATTGAGGTGGGAGGGGCGGGGCGAAAGGGTTTGATTCCTACACTGAAAAAAAAAGGGGGGGGGGGCGGGGGTTGACGTTCTTAATTCTCATCCCTGTGACAAATCCCATTGGATGTCTTTGGATATCTTCACCCCCCCCCCCCTCCTACGTCTGCTCGCCAAGAAGATTACAGGCTACGGTAGATCTGGTTCTACATCGCCTGTTCCATCTAAACGCAATCCTAAACATTCTTATTGTCCACAAAGTTAAAGCTGCAGCTTTAAAATATATTTCCCATTGTTCATAACAGAACAATTGTTACATGAAACGATGTATTCACTGTTGTAAATGATCTGCAAGGCAAAACTAAAAAAACAAAACAAATAAATAAAAGGGGGCAATCAAAAGCTTTATGATAGAATATATGTGAATATATGTTAGATTTTAGGGCCTTTCTAGTTCTTTTGCGTTCCAAAATGTACGTGCTCCATTGTTGTATATATGTCATTGAACGCTATTTAAAAAATAAAAAAAACATAAAAGTTTTGGTTCATTTAATATTTTCATAAGCTGCACACAAGACAATGAAATTTTGTGTTTTTCCAACGAGATCTGCTCCTTGTTTTAAGAAATGTCAAATTTTAAAGATGACTCAACGCAAGCCTCTAAACACCGTGCATCCCCAACACATTAGTCAGGCCTTCTGAATGATTTCAAACTTTAAAAAAACAACAACAAAAAACAACAAAAAAAAAAACAACAAGTCGATGCAAAAATTACTTATCAAATAGAGTAGATTACATTTTTGTCCTTTAATATAATTTTTTTTTTTTTTAAATTTCATCAAACGCTTTCTGTTTCCTTAATGATGGTTTCAAATCAATTGAGTGTGGAGAAAAAGAAAGGGAGTAAAAGGAAACGTGTCAAGGAGAAGAACTTGAGGGGGGGGGGTGGGGGTGACGCGAGGGCCCGATGTTATTGAGAGATTCATTTTTTGTATTCTTGTTGTTGTGGACGTCCACAATCTCATCTTCCGTCTTCAGTTCGTCCTCGGGGAAGTTGCCAAGATTGTCCGCCCTCACGGAGACAACAATATCAGCACCCCTTGCCGTGTCACCCTGGGGTGGTTAAGAAAAAAGTGTGTGTCTGTGGGGGGGGTGGGGTGGGGGGCGGAAGGGGGAATTTAATCACTTTCTAACTTTTCTCACAGGCTCGAAATAAGGCGAAGAAATGGCAAAGGGGTGGGGCTGGGGGGGGGGGGTGATCTTCTTTGTTTGGATTGTAAACAAACCAATGAATGAAAGACGGAAGCAAATAAAAATTACAAACGCAGATTATGAATTTTTTTTTTGCTTAAATCCCCAGACCCCTTTTCTCTCTCTCTCTCTTTCTCTCTCTCTCTCTTTTCTCTCTCTCTCTCTTTATCTCTCTCTCTCTTTTCTCTCTCTCTCTCTTTCTCTCTCTCGTCAAGTTTGTACAGTTCTTTGGCTCTCAAAAGCTGGTTTAAAGTCTTAATCCTCTATTCAGTGCAGCTCCTCTGATAACAGAGGGGATGATCAGAAATACAGAGAGACAGAAAGGTGCTGACAGGAGAGAAGACGTTAACTGGCCCATATATGAAGTTCACAAACATGGGCGTCCGGTAAGATGTAGTCGTTCTGTAAGACGCAGTCGTCCGGTAAGTCGTAATCGTTTCGGTAAGATGTAGTCGTCCAGTAAGACCTACTCATCCGGTAAGACGTAGTCATCCGGTAAGACGTAGTCATCCGGTAAGACGTAGTCATCTGGTAAGACATCGATACTTTACAGACCCCCGTGGTCTGACCCCCCTCTTGATCCGGATTTTCGAATATGTATGCAACGAGGTTGCTGTACGTTTCCAGGTCACGGTTTACCACGTGACTTTGGTGAAAGACGACGCGTCAGGGCGTGGCAGCCCCTGAACGTCTTCCTTGAAGCAAATGTTCCAAGAGACCATGGTACAGAGATGGGATTGAGTTCACATTAAGCAAATGTTCCAAGAGACCATGGTACAGAGATGGGATTGAGTTCACATTAAGCAAATGTTCCAAGAGACCATGGTACAGAGATGGGATTGAGTTCACATTAAGCAAATGTTCCAAGAGACCATGGTACAGAGATGGGATTGAGTTCACATTTAATCACAATACGGTTCTCGCTCAAAAACAGTTTTCTTTTTTTAATTTTTATTTATTGGTCAGTCCGGGATAGTCGACGTCTGTAGTAATCGACGTCTTACAGTAGTCCTAAAGTGGAAAGGTTGACGCTGGTCTATCAATGCAGCAACGAAATGTGACCGTGCACCTTTGGTCGGGAAGCGAACGCCCACAGGGCGTCATGAAGTGGTTTACATGGGTAGGATACGGGGAGGCAAATTGCGACTGTTGTTTACAGTAAACATTTTTTTTTAATTTTGGCTATCGCAACACTTTTGAATGTTTGTTATAAAATAGCGTTCATTGCAGCGGTTTGCATCCTGGTTTGAATATATTTGCTTTAAGCAACAACTCATTAATTTAAAAAATGTGTGTACACATTGGTAATAATAAAAGAAAGCTATTGAACATTTCAAGTTTAATCTTTTATAACGATTAAGATTAAACTTTATTTATTTCCTTGCATCCTCTTTTATATATATATATATATATATATATATATATATATATATATATATATATATATATATATATATATATATATATATATATATATATACATATATATAATCTTGCTGTTTCAGCTTACAACTCCATATAAACGTACACTTTATTTATTTCCAGTAACCCCGTATACATAGTTTGCTTCTGGTGCGTCCTGCTTCATTTTGACAACCGGCTATCCCCCTACTCAACACGTTTTATATTAATAGTACTGATGGAAAAAAAAAGAAAAAAAGGCTGTCCATCAGGGGGGCGGTCATGCGTGACAGTTGAACTCAGGTAAAAAGGTTGAATTACTTCGAAGGCGACCATCACAGTAAACAATAAAGAGCCACGGGCATCATGTTGGACTGTGTGTAGTACTGTTTTCAAATACCGCAGTGTATGGTGTAGGAGTGTCAGAAGGACCTGTCTGTAGGACTTTAAAAAAAATATATGGGCGTTGTATGGTGTACGACTGTCAGTAGGACTATTTTTAAATGCCGGAGGTTATGGTGTAGGACTGTCTGTAGGCTTACTGTCTGTAAACAATGTGATAGCTCTTTTATTGCAAGACTAGGACAAACCGGTAATTTGTCTCAAAATACGCTGATCCAGTGTAAAAAAAAAAAGGCAACAACATCTGCACTTGGTTAAGCCCTAGTTAAAAATATTGTGATCAAAGTTATAATTTATTATATATTAATAATATGTGTATGTTCTATTCTAGATAAAGCTGCGGTAAACGCTCAGCTAAGACAATTCTTGGAGTGCCGCTTTGTTTAGTGTTGTTTTAGGTTGAAGCGAATACAGTAACCTCAAACCCTCTGTGTCACTGTATCGTGTGTCACTGCTGTTGTGAAGAGAAAAAAAAAAGACACTCTCAGTCCAAACGTGTCTTATTCACGCTTCGATCGTGCGAGCATCATCAGTTCAAGGGTCGAAAACAAAACAAAAAAAGCACGTGGCTTACCGTCCAGCAATCTAAAGCTAGCACCTGATTTACCACGCAATCCAACACTCCTTTCATTTTTAATAAAACAAAACCTACTTCAAGGTGAAGCGTTTGTTCCACTCCCCCCCCCCTCTCATGACGACATCGGTACAAAATGCATGTCCCGTACAACGCCTACGAAATACTCACCCACACCCGTCCACCCACACACCCTCACGCCCTCACACACACACACACACACCATCGCCGCCACCACATCTACAAGCGTTGGTGTCGGTGCACTCATCACGCCATGTCTCAAGACGTCACCTGAGTAGGGCCCAATTTTCCCCCCTGCTTCCAGATTCTGATGTAAGGAGAGTTCTCTGCAAGACACGGGGTTAATCTTCCATGACGTATCCACTCATGGTATCACCAGGCTGGTTTGACGGGAACGTTCGTTTTGGGGTGCATCTGTACACAGCGTTTCTGGTATCGCCAGACATAACATAAAATACATACCAGCATTGGTTCAAGCACTCACTCTCTGTATAGATTTTTTTTTTTCATTTCTAAGAACGGAAAACGTCACACGTCACATCGCACTACGTAATGTTACTATTTTTAGACAGTGCTTCCGTAAAACACAGCTCTCTAACCACTTTTTTTTTTTAGGTATATCCATAGCAATAACAATTTCATTGTAAAGAAATATGTCGTAAAATGAAATTGTAATGACGCTTTCGTCAGGGCTGAGGCTCACTTAACGTAGAAGTACCGAACAGCTGTTGAGATGTATCAGGATATTGTATTAATACATTAATACGATTGGCCAGACTGAACGCCCGGATGTTCTGTTAATCGCTGCCCGTCGTTACAGGACACATCCATGTTAAGTAAAAAGAAAAGTGAGGAATCAATCTCACACTCTGTGCTTTAATTTTTTAGACCTATAAAATCAATGTAAATAATGCCACAATTTGAAAGGGAAAAAAAAAACATGATTGGAAATTTAAATACATATGTTAAATCCACATATTTTGCAGTTTGAAATCAAACCAGATTTTAGTACTGAACACAAGAGATATAAACACAATTGAATATTTTATTTCCAAAAAATCAAACAAGTATATATATATATACTAATAATAATAATAATAAAGTTCATTTAAAAAACACGCTTCATCCCCAAAGGCTCGAAGCGCGGTACAAAGTCAACAAAAAACATATCTATAATTCACCACATTTAAAACAAACACAACACTACAAAAACTAATTACAAGCATACAATATCAAAGTCTTTCTAGCCATTTCAACCCGGAGCAACACAGCAACACATGGAAAATAAGGTAGACAATCATCCCAGAAGGTATTTGCGAAATAGATGTGTCTTTAGATCTGTTTTAAAGGACTCCAGTGTCTGGTTGTTTCTAAGATCGACAGGAAGGGCGTTCCAAATTGTTGGACCAGCAAATGCGAAAGTGCGCTTTCCGTAAGTCTCAAGGCAAACACGTGGTGTCGAGAGTTTGCCACTATCGGATGAGCGGAGCTCTCTACTGGGTACATAAGGCGTCAGCAGCTCTTTCAGATAGGACGGCGCCAGGTCATGTAAGCAGCGGTAGCACAAAGTTGCGATTTTGTACTCTATGCGAGCACGCACCGGCAGCCAATGCAACTCTCTCAGAAGTGTTTTTGCATGGTCGAATTTGCGTTTGCGGAGAACTATGCGAGCCGCATTATTCTGTGCTATTTGAATATTTATATATATATATATATATATATTTATATATATATATATATATAAATATGTAAAACTTGGATCCTAGTTCAAGTTCAATGATGGGCAGAAATTTGCAGCTGAACACGGCGTTGGACCTTGGAGCCCTCGAGCAGCGTCTTTGTTCCACGAAGCTGGAGCAGTGCTGTGGAATAGGTAAAAATCGTTACTGCCCCGGGCTCAATCAAAATGTCATCAAATGATTTTTATACACATTTAAAAAAAAAAATACCAGCTATTTTTAAACCACTATTCTATGGCTACGCCACTCCACTCTTCAACCAGCGATCTTACCCGATTCTCCTACAACTACACTTGCGATATATTTTTTTTTAAAAAAACGAATCTCATTTAGCGCAGTTTTCGGAAATGTTATTTCGTGAAATAAGTGGCATCATATGTACTTCACTTAAAAAAACAGAAACAGCTGATTTATGGGGGTTTGGTGGGGGCGGGGGGCTGGTGCTGAAAATTTGTTTGAATGTGTTCTCATCTGAAATGAGTTGATGGGCCAAGTTTCAGCGGGATAGATTGACTTGAGGCAGGTCAATTCATCGTCTGAAGCTCTTGGCAGCCACGAGCAAATGCGAAGTTAATCTAAATGATTTCAAAATGTATTTGTTGTTTTTTCTTGTTTTTTTTTTTTTTTTGCAGTCTACACCTTGTAAACGGATAAGTTGGCCAGAAATATATTAATGATATATTTACGATTATTAGCCACACAAATGGCATATTTCGTATACGCGTGGCGTAACAATTAACGTGTTTTACATGACCGGGCTGAGCTTCTCCGTATAATATTCCATGATTCCGTTTTTTTAAAGTTTAACGAAAATGGTGGCTTTGTGGAAATCTGACTTACACTATTCTTCATTGCTGACCTATACCATTCACCATTGCTGACTTACACCATTCACCATTGCTGACTTACACCATTCACCATTTCTGACTTACACCCATTCACCATTGCTGACTTACACCATTCACCATTACTGACTGACACCATTCACCATTGCTGACTTTCACCATTGCTGACTTACACCATTCAACATTACTGACGTATACCATTCACCATTGCTGACTTACACCAATCATAATTACTGACTTACACCATTCACCATTGCTGACTTTCACCATTGCTGACTTACACCATTCACCATTACTGACTTACACCATTCACCATTGCTGACTTACACCATTCACCCTTTCTGACTTACACCATTCACTATTGCTGACTTACACCATTCACCATTACTGACGTACACCATTCACCGTTACTGACTTAACACCATTTACCATTGCTGACTTACACCATTCACCATTGCTGACTAACATTCATCATTGCTGACTTACACCATTCACCATTACTGACTTACACCATTCACCATTACTGACTGACACAATTCACCATTGCTGACTTTCACCATTGCTGACTTACACCATTCACCATTACTGACTTACACCATTCACCATTGCTGACTTACACCAATCATCATTACTGAATTACACCATTCACCATTGCTGACTTTCACCATTGCTGACTTACACCATTCAACATTACTGACTTACACCATTAACCATTGCTGACTTACACCATTCACCATTACTGACTTACACCATTTACCATTGCTGACTTACACCATTCACCATTGCTGACTAACATTCATCATTGCTGACTAACAGCATTCACCATTGCCGACTTACACCATTCACCATTGCTGACTTACACCATTCACCATTGCAGACTTTCACCATTGCTGACTAACCATCTCGTCGTTCTTCATTGTATGTTTTTAAAACTATATTCAGTGACGGATTATAAGAAGAAAAAAAAAGTGGGGGTGGGGGTTTGGGGTGGCGCCCTAATTTTCTTTGCTTAAAACGTAACAGGTGGGATTGAGGAACTCGTTTCAATGTGGGGCTTTTGCCATGGCATCCCCACTCCCCCACCCCCGACATTCCGCTACGGGTCAGTCCGTCAAGAGATACATCCATTCACCTGAGTACGCCGAACATGATTTCATTGGTTTCTTGCAATACTTGGCCGTTTCTTTTTTTTAAATTTAAAAAAAAATATATTTTAAAGTTTAATCTGAAGCTGTAGTTTGGCGCCACATAACGCATGGTCATATGATTTAAATAACGTTGCATCGCTATGACCCCCCCCCACCAGATCAGCACATTTCACCGAACGCACCCCCACCCCCCTAAAATATAACCCAATAACCATAAAAGTCTACAGCTATTGACTGGGCATCCAAGATTCACTATCGCGCGTCAAGTCAAATCGATCAGTTCAAAGAGCCAAGAGTATCATGGCGTCACACTCTTGGAGGACTTTTCAGCCAGTACAGGGGTAGAGGTGGGGGGGGGTGGGGCGGGGGGCAGGAGAGGGGTGGGGTGGGTCAACGAACTTGGCCTGTAATAGAATCGAGACGACGTATCACAAGAAGTTACGATTTTGATGTTAAAGCTATTTGCATACCTGATGTAATTATACTTTGGACCTTAAGGTTTGCTGTTACACGCTACAAAGCACCCATGAGAGTCGGCTTGGGGGGGGGGGGGGTTATGGAAGGGGGGTTCTTACCCTGGGGTGATACGAAAATCCTGGTGTCCGCCCGCCGAGACAGCTCAAATGGTAACCGGCTAAGGTCATCTGGCTAAGGTCACCGCGCTCAGGTCATCTGGCTACGGTCATCTGGTGCCTGTCATCTGGTGCCTGTCATCTGGCGCCTCTCGACTTGTGACTGTCATCTGGCATCAATCATCTGGCAGCTGTCATCTGGAGTATATTATCTGGCGACATGTCATCTGGCACCAATCATCTGGCAGCTGTCATCTGGAGTATATTATCTGGCGACATGTCATCTGGCACCAATCATCTGGCAGCTGTCATACGGAGTATATTATCTGGCGACATGTCATCTGGCACCAATCAGCTGGCAGCTGTCATCAGGAATATATTATCTGGCGACATGTCGTCTGGCACCAATCAGCTGGCATCTGTCATCCGGAGTATATTATCTGGCGACATGTCATCTGGCACCAATCAGCTGGCAGCTGTCATACGGAGTATATTATCTGGAGACATGTCATCTGGCACCAATCACCTGGCAGCTGTCATACGGAGTATATTATCTGGCGACATGTCATCTGGCACCAATCAGCTGGCAGCTGTCATCAGGAGTATATTATCTGGCGACATGCCGTGTATCCCCCTTGTCTGCACGTCCTCTAGCGTAACATTGGAATCCCATCATGGTGTTGTGGGCCGCTGAGTGAGCACGGTGTGCACAGCAGAGTAGCATGTACTCATCCCGTAATAGTAAAAATAGAGACATTCAAAATATAATCAATTGTCGTAGAGACATATTCGCTTAACTTTTTAAAAACAAATTTAGCAATGACAGAATCTTACGGTAATCACAAACTTTTAAATTTGGTCACAATTGAGAAATTCTCATCGTGTCTTCCTTTTATTGGTGATAAAATTTAAAAAAAAAAAAATTAAAAAATTAAATCAAATAAAATTAAAAAAAAAAAACTTGTGGATAAAGATTTTATGAAGTTCTTGCTTTCAAATAAAATCTTTATATTTTTTATTTAAAATTTCGGTTTATAAAAGTGACCTTATCCTAGTGACGTTATTTTCACCGCCTCCTGAAGAATGGTACTGCATTATGTAAAATAACCCCTTTAACTAACCCCCATTTTTCAGGGTTTGGGTGAATATTCTTAACAATGTTCTGTCGTCGGCAACGAGTGCCGAGTTTCAGTTGGACCGTTTGACGGGAAATGGATCAAATAGCCGCCCGAAAATTGTGCCAGCCCTCCAGCGACGAAAAAAAGAAAAGCAAAATTAAAATAAAGGATTTAGGAGACATTTTGACAATTAAACTTGACAATTTAAAGTTAAAATAAAGGATTTAGAGGGAGAAACATGTCGACATTGAACTTGACAATTTAAAGTTAAAATAAAGGATTTAGAAAGAGACATTTCGACATTAAACTTGACAAGTTAAAGTTAAAATAAAGGATTTAGAAAGAGACATTTCGACATTAAACTTGACACGTTAAAAATAAAAGAAGGGATTTAGACAAGACATTTGACATTAAACTTGACACTTTAAAGTTAAAATTTGAACTGTTCAATTGTTTATTGTTTATGTAAGGTACGATAAGAAAATTTACAATTATGCGGAATAGGATAATATTATTTTCTTAAGTTCAACTTAAAAACAAATTGATTTGTCACAAAATGAAAGTTGGTGTTACGCTCCAGTGCTGCACTTTAAGATGATAATAATAATAATTTATTTTTATGAAAATGCTAATGACACGTGGGATGTCCATTGTTGACTTGGAAATTAGGTCAAATCTTGACCCCCCCCCCCCCCCCCCCCTTCAGCATATGACGTTTGGTTTCCCAACGAGACATCACTTATGAAAACTAAAAGAGATTGAAAATACACATTAAAGAACAATTAAAAATGTTTGTGTTGTCGTAAGGCAGTGTTTCCCAAACTTTTGACATCTGTGTACCCCTGTCTATAATTTCCATAACACTGAGCAACCTTCGTAAAAATAAAATTGCATATACTTTAATAACCTTAAAAAAGACTTTTTTTTTCCTTGCAGCGCGTACCCCCACCAAACACTTACCGTACCCCAAGGGGTACACGTATTAATTTTTGGGAAGCACTGTCGTAAGGTAATCTGTTTTGGTGTTGGTTTTTTTGTGTTTTTTTTGTGTGTGTTCATCATAACTGTGATTTGTGTTTATTTTGTCCTTTTTTTTCTTTTTTTTTGTTTCTTTCTTTCTTTATTGTTGTGTTGAAGGCGAGATAGTTTTAGAAATAACCAAGTCCATCGTGAGGTCAGCTCACGTTTCACCTGATAATGTCATTATGTTATCATAGTTTTTTTTCTTTTTTTTTTCTTTTTTCTCTCTAACGGAAGTTTCGAATCACCTATCGTGTCCCCCCCTGTTAAGATACCCGCGAGAGATTGACTGCAACTGGACACCTCCAGCTGTAGATAATTCCATCTTCCTCGTCTTTAAGCATGCGAGGGCTTGTGTGCATCACGTTGACAGCAAGCGCACGCCATTGGATGGAAATCACACGCACCTTACAGGTGAACCTTGAAAGGTAATCATTTACATTTCTTCTTTTTTTTTAAAATGTTGGACGACATTATTTACCCTTCTTTGTTTGGTGGGTTTTGTTTGTTCAGTTCTTTTAAGTAGAATTTTGTATCGTACCCAAACGATATAATCTGGAGAACGTGTATTCGACTCTACTATTTACTATGGCTACATACCGTCACTGAACCTTACTTAGGATCTGGTGGATTCGACTCTACTGTTTGCCATAGCAACATATCGTCCGTAAATGATAGGATCTGGTGGGTTAGAATCTTCTATTTAGCTCTCATTGAAATATAGACACGTTCCCCCCCCCCCCCCCCGTGTTGGTTTTGGTGTTGGTGGTGACAAACTTGAAGCACACAGCCGGCTATAAAGTGATTTTCAATTACCCCTTGACAAAATACAGTTAGCATCAATGGGGAATTGAGTAAGCGATTTGCCACGCCGGGCTACGGCAAAAGTGGATAGCTTGAAACACCGGTTGCTTAAATTACATTGAGAGACTATCTGTATTAATAATAAAAGATAACTAATGGTGACAAAGATGAGCTCCCACCTCCCACCCCCCCACGAGAAAACAGCATATGTTTTATATGAATAGATGTAAGCTGATGTTCCTGGCGAATATTGGTAGGGACAGTTCTTATAGTTAGTTCCCTTGTCTTTCCAGATACATTAAATCGTAGAGTCAAGCGGCTGTTTAAATGGTGTTTTCTTCTGTTTTCTTCTGTTTTCCGAATAATCAAATGTGTATGAACATCCAATGATACAGTCATTTGTGGAACTTTTAATCCAGTAAAAACAATTTTGTCTGTGTGTGCTTTTGGGTAAAAAAAAAAGGGGGAGGGGGAAGGACTCTTGAATTGAACATGGATGTCGATGAACAGAGGTAGCCCTAGAAATCTTTTTCTGGATTGATTAAATATGTGTGTTTATTTCGGGCTTGCGTGCCGCCTCTGCGGTATCAGCTGCAGTCGCACCGAAGTACTCAGCAATTCACCAACATGCAGTCTGATCACTGCAAGAAAATATCCATACTTTGATAGTTACCGAATTTGTTTTTATTCCATCATACATTTGACGATAATATTTCTTGATACAAATATCATAATCTCGTGTATATATAACTGATAACTGTTATATATATATAGTTTGCTTCCAGTCCATCCTGCTTGCTCTTCAAAATTGCCCCCCACCCCCAACTGCACATGTTATATATGAATACCACTGAGTGGACAAAAGGCTGTCATGCCGTGAGCTTCATGTGTGACGTTTAAACTCCGGTAGAAATGTTGTTGTTTTTTTTGTTTTTTTGCCTTAAGGGGATTTGGGGGGGGGGGGGGGGATTTTTTTTCGGCGTTGTTTTTTTTTTTTTTTTGGTTTGAGGGGGTTTGGGGGGGGGGGGGGGGACTATTATTCGGCGTTGTTTTTGTTCGTGTTCCTTGTGACGCAGCGAGCTTCATGTGTAACGAGCTTCATGTGTAACGAGCTTCATATGTAACGAGCTTCAGGTTTAACGAGCTTCAGGTGTAACGAGCTTCAGGTGTAACGAGCTTCAGGTGTAACGAGCTTCAGGTGTAACGAGCTTCAGGTGTAACGAGCTTCAGGTGTAACGAGCTTCATGTGTAACGAGCTTCATGTGTAACGAGCTTCATGTGTAACGAGCTTCATGTGTAACGAGCTTCAGGTGTAACGAGCTTCAGGTGTAACGAGCTTCATGTGTAACGAGCTTCATGTGTAACGAGCTTCACGTGTAACGAGCTTCACGTGTAACGAGCTTCACGTGTAACGAGCTTCACGTGTAACGAGCTTCAGGTGTAACGAGCTTCAGGTGTAACGAGCTTCAGGTGTAACGAGCTTCATGTGTAACGAGCTTCAGGTGTAACGAGCTTCAGGTGTAACGAGCTTCAGGTGTAACGAGCTTCAGGTGTAACGAGCTTCATGTGTAACGAGCTTCAGGTGTAACATCTGAAATTCAGTAAACCGGGGGGGGGGGGATTTTTTAAAAAATTTTGTAATGTCATTTTTCGTTCTTCACATATTGGTCCTGGGGATCCACACCACACAGAACTGGGTCATGGGCTGCACACCACACAGAACTGGGTCATGGGCTACACACCACACAGAACTGGGTCATGGGCTGCACACCACACACTACTGGGTCATGGGCTGTACACCACACAGAACTGGGTCATGGGCTGCACACCACACAGAACTGGGTCATGTGCCGTCCTTTCACTTCGGGCATGTGTGCGCCTGTGAGTCTTTTCCGTAGCCTGGCACAGGAAGGTATTGCTGTTTTCCTGATAACTGTTATTTTTTCTAAGTTTTTGCTATAAAATGAACGAGAGTATCTTCTCTGTCGACGTTTTTTTTTTTTTGTGTTTTGTTACAACGTCATCTCTATTTCGGGTTCCGGCAACCGCCTGTTCCTATCAGTGGGTTCTTTCTTGACACCTTTTTCCTGATAACTGTTATTTTTTCTAAGTTTTTGCTATAAAATGAACGAGAGTATCTTCTCTGTCGACGTTTTTTTTTTTTTTGTGTTTTGTTACAACGTCATCTCTATTTCGGGATCCGGCAACCGCCTGTTCCTATCAGTGGGTTATTTCTTGACACCATCGGTTTGACGAAGGCCGTGCACTCTCACTAAAATGAGACGGTAAATCTTTTGTGTGTGTAGTACTTGGCACCTTCCAGGCATTTTTTTTTTAAATAGCTGGACCCGGTGTAAAATAAAACCTGCGCCCGGTTAAGCCCCAGTATATATATCGTAATATTGACTGAAGTCAAATGCAGCAGGGTCAAATCCGGACTTGGAAATATTTATTTTGACTTTTGACACACGCTTGGCTGATTATCTACATACGATTCTGGGAAAAAAAAGTCATTCTGTAATTCTATAATTTCAAAAGCTATGAATGTTTATAATTCGAAAAGATATTTCAAATAATTTAAAGTTATACTTTTCTGCTGTTGTCCTGTTTAGTGGCCTTACGATATTTTTGACGGTGAAGACGGTTCAATGTGACCGTGACGAATCAAGCGTTATCTGTTAACCTATATCATGTGCCAACGTGTAGCAGTTGAATTTTTGCACCATCTTATCTGTGGAGCCCACCCCTGGAGCCGAATGACGAATTATCCCCCAACAAAAGAATATACCGTGATTAAGTCCCTTTGTTTATTCACAACGTGCCTTCGAGCGTGCTGTAGCCCCAATCGTAAGAAGTCAACTCACTGTCTACTGGAGCATTGTGTGGAGTGTGGATAGGCAGAGAGTGTGAGGGAGTGTGTGGGTGGGTACCAAATAGTTTTATTTAGATATTATTTTTTTTGGGGGGGGGGGGTGGGGTTTGTTCAACGAAGCGAGTTGCGTTTACTGTGACGGCTCGTCACACCTCTTTAAGTGCTACCTGTCTGGGTTCAGTTTCACGATTAAGGAGCGAATTTTATAGTCTGCGTTGTGTGTTTGTGTGTGCGTGTGTGTGTGTCTGTCTGTTTGTCTTTGAGCATGTCTGTGGTTGTACATGCGTGTGGTCGAACATGTTTGTGGCTGTGCATGTGTGTGGCTGTGCATGTGTGTAGCTGTGCATGTGTGTAGCTGTGCATGTGTGTAGCTGTAAATGTGTGTGGCTGTACGCGTGTGTGTGGATGTACATGTGTGCGATTGTGCATTTGTGAAGATTTTTGCATGTGTGTGATTGTGCATGTGTGTGATTGTGCATGTGTGTGATTGTGCATGTGTGTGATTGTGCATGTGTGTAGTTGTGCATGTGTGTGATTGTGCATGTGTGTGATTGTGCATGTGTCTAATTGTGCATGTGTGTGATTGTGCATGTCTTGTGGATCTACCTTAAAACACTTGTCTCACAACCTTGAGTCCATCGTCCTATTTCTTTGAGTCAATCGTCCTACTCTATTGAGTCCATCGTCCTATTGCTTTGAGTCAATCGTCCTACTCTATTGAGTCCATCGTCCTATTGCTTTGAGTCAATCGTCCTACTCTATTGAGTCCATCGTCCTATTGCTTTGAGTCAATCGTCCTACTCTATTGAGTCCATCGTCCTATTTCTTTGAGTCAATCGTCCTACTCTATTGAGTCCATCTTCCTATAGCTTTTAGTCAGTCGTCCTACTCTATTGAGTCCATCGTCCAACACCCTTGAGTCCATCGTCCAACACCCTTGAGTCCATCGTCCAACACCCTTGAGTCCATCGTCCAACACCCTTGAGTCCATTTGCGTGTAATTGTGCATGTATGTGATTGTGTACTTTTGTGATGGTTCACGTTTGTGATTGTACATGTGTCATGCGAGTCATTGTGCATGCTTGTCGTTATCCATGTGTGTGGCTTTGCATGTGGGTGGTCTTTGTTTATGCACATGTGTGTGGGTGAGTAAGCTTACTTATATGTAGTGCGGTACAAAAAAAAGCACTGTTAAACTACACTCAGCACAGTTATTGAAGCACAAAGAACTACTTTACTACAACAGGGGGTCAATATATAAACATTATGTCAAAAAAAATTTAATTCAGTATGACAGACATTACGACATTATTGCGACACAAAAATAGCTAGATATTTCAGACGGGTTTTTCACACAATAACAATGCCTAGGACACACGAGGTCCAATAATTAAATTACACAGCTATACCCATACTTGGGACTCAAGAGATACAAGAATTAGGACACACACATCATATCGAGAGAAATTATCTGGCTTCTTGGATGTTTTGTATAAGCTAAAGTGTGCCTTCCGTAAGATAACGCTGTAATAGATCATTGGGGAGATATTTGAAATGACGGCAAGGGTGTGAACAAAGAGGGCATGAGGAGGAGAAGAACAGACGAAGTCAAGTTTCAGAGAAACACATTTTATAAAACCGGAAACAATTTATATCAACGAGTCAATTTTTTTTTTTCAAAATTAATATTGTAGGACACTATTTCATTTTTGATTTTTTTAAATCTTACTTTCAAATCAACTCTATTTCTTGATGTACTGCATTTACACTAAGAAATCCCCGCGGATACTTATCTCCCCCCCCCCCCAAGATCCTCCTCCCCATGTCAAAAATGTTGTTCGACCATCACACGAGAAGCTGACCAAGGCAAACTTCGACTTGAGCAGTAGCCTCGAATTCAGCCGTATTTTGTTTAAGGTGAGGGGCGGAGTGGCCCAATTCGTCAGTCTCACCCGCTCGTCCTGGCCCACGTCATTGAAATAGTATTTTAAATCCAGTACCTAATTATTTATTATCACATTAATGGTTCATGTTACAGCATCAGATTGTTTTGGTAGTTGATCACGTGATAGTACAAAGTTCCTACATATGTTATTTTTTTTTTAAACCTGCACGATCACGATGTCGCACATAACTATAGGCACGACATTTCAATCTGTCTTTAACTCCTATATATTAACTTCGCTATTGATCGTGGCTGGCTGGACAAATCTTTTCATGGCTAATTGACCCACTTCACTTCAACTATCGAGCTGAAACTGCGCACATAGACACAATCTATCAAATTTTTACCCCCCGCCATCCCCAACTCCCACCCCTCAAAAGATAAGCTTTTCCTTTTTTTTTCAAGGGCAAAGTGAAAGGAATACGATACAACTGAATAAAACAAAATAAAAATTCTTTAATATGTGAGTTCTTCATCCTAAAGACGTGTGACCTCGTCCTTTAAATCACATGTGAAAAGATAAATTCAATTTTAATTATTATTTTGGTTTTTTTTTTCATTTTTTAATTGAACTTGAGGTGTTTACTGCTTGGTGCTGACCATTACAAAAATGTGTGATAATTGGTTGGGCACAGCTTCATCCTTAACCCGAGTATGTCTTCTCATCATTTAGCCATCACAACTTGACAGAAAAAAGGGACCACTGTTATTATAGTAAACTTATTCCCATGTCACACCAAAGTCGGACCTCTACGACTAAGCTATTAATGATAAAAAGGGGTGACACTAACTCCCCTCTGTCCCGAAACCCATGACCCCCCATCGACACACACCACACTTTTGACTCCATCGTCACACACCACTGACCCCAATGTCTCACATCCTAATAATAAAATCTAAATACTGGCTACATAGATTTAAACTTAAGCCCTTTCAAGATATACTATTTACTATTCACATTCCCACACACACACACACACATATATATATATATATATATATATATATATAGAGAGAGAGAGAGAGATAGATATATATAGATATATATAGAGATATAGAGAGATATAGATAGATATAGATAGATATAGATAGATATAGATAGATATAGATATTATATCTATCTATATCTATCTATATCTATCTATATGATAGATATAGATAGATATAGATAGATATAGATAGATATAGATAGATATAGATAGATATAGATAGATATAGATAGATATAGATATAGATATATATAGATATATATAGATATGACAATACAAGAACGTTTCGGCAAAGTGCCTTCCTCAGCAGACAGGACACATGAAAATTCAACACCACCTAAGTTTTCCCCATTACATTGCCGGAAGTTGAAGAGTCCAAACACATACATTGATGAGCTACTCTCTATTTCTTGTTTTTTCCATGTGTCCTGTCTGCCTGCCGAGGATCGCTCTTAGCCCAAGTGTTCTTCTTTTACTGTCCTGACTATATATTTCAAGCTTCCACATACATTGTTTCACTATTTCCTCCACAGAGCTTTACGCAGTACTTCATTTATTAATCCTTTAGAGCAGGCCTGCCCAACTTACGGCCCGCGGGCCACATGCGGCCCGCCAGCAACCACTTTGTGGCCCGCGAAGTAACGAAATACTCTTTATTCTTATTTTCTTAATCGCTTTACCTCTGACCTAGTTTTTTTTGGCTCGCACACGTTTTTCATAAAGTATTACGGCCCAGCTTACATTTTGAGCTGTGCAGGCCTGCTCTAGAACAAAGGAATGCCAGTTAAAATTTTATGATAGCATTGCTTCCAATGCGCACTTACTCTGCATGGCAGTGTTTTTTCACCCGGGGTCAGGCGGAGCATAAGAGTTCTGTGAGCGCCAGCCAGGGGTTCCGCCGCTGGCCAATAAAAATTGCGACCGAAATCGCCAGGGACCGAGTCTGGCAGCAGCGGCACTGTGGGGGGTAATTGGTCGTTGTTTGTCCACTTAATTACTGTTTCCGTGGTAGCCCTAACGAACGTTTGGCGTCTGAATTAATTTTCATGACACAATTGTTTTTGTGCGACCGCAAACCGATTAACAAAAGAGACAAATTAGACGACCGAATAATAAAAAACAGGAGCAGTCGACTGAAGCTGCAGCTAGTACCGCGTCGTGTGAGTCGACTGAAGCTGCAGCTAGTACCGCGTCGTGTGAGTCGACTGAAGCTGCAGCTAGTACCGCGTCGTGTGAGTCGACTGAAGCTGCAGCTAGTACCGCGTCGTGTGAGTCAACTGAAGCTGCAGCTAGTACCGCGTCGTGTGAGTCAACTGAAGCTGCAGCTAGTACCTCGTCACGTGAGTGAAAAATGTGTCAAATATTAGAGTTGCCGAACTCTATCTTAAAGTTCGTCAGCGCAGTGACAGTTACTTAGCTATGGGATTCACTTGGGCAGAAGACCCAGTTGGAATAGAGCAAAAGCGTGTGTCACTACATGGGGTTCACTTGGGCAGCAGACCCAGTTGGAATAGAACAATCCCTAGTGTCACTGCACGGGTTTTTACATAGAACAAACCCTATTGTCACTGCACGGGTTTGACATAGAACAAACCATATTGTCACTGCACGGGTTTGACATAGAACAAACCCTATTGTCACTGCACGGGTTTGACATAGAACAAACCCTAGTGTCACTGCACGGTTTGACATAGAAGAAACCCTTATGTCACTGCACTGGGTTCCACGAGAATTCCAAACGTCCCAAAAGGTTCTATTCCCATAAAAAGGTTGAAAACCACCTCTGTACCTTGGCATTTGCCAAGAATTGCGAAAGCTTAATTTTTTGAAAATATTTTTTAACTGAAGTGTTTAGCCATTATTTTCGTTTAAACTGAGCTTGACCCGTAGGGCAGTATATCATGAAAAGAAAATATTATGTTGCCCAAAACTTTATTAAAATATCGGCCACGTAGAGTTGCCCTTGCTATCTACGCTTCCAGCCTCTAATCTTGACATTCATATTTTTCATTTTTACTGGGTACTTACCATTTAAAAAAAAAAATGATTTCCTATATTCGGCTGAAACCTGATACCAACAACCTCTTCGTCTATGCCGTCATTTTCCTATCTTTATCTCGTGTTATCTTGCCGCAACGTAACGTAGCAGTGTCATTCAGCAGTGACATGTGGCAGTGTCATTCAGCAGTGACATGTGGCAGTGTCATTCAGCAGTGACATGTGGCAGTGTCGTTCAGCAGTGACATGTGGCAGTGTCGTTCAGCAGTAACATGTGGCAGTGTCATTCAGCAGTGACATGTGGCTGTGTCGTTCAGCAGTGAGATGTGGCAGTGTCATTCAGCAGTGACATGTGGCTGTATCATTCAACATTGAGATGTGGCAGTGTCATTCAGCAGTGACATGGGGCAGTGTCATTCAGCAGTGACATGTGGCAGTGTCATTCAGTAGTGACATGTGGCAGTGTCATTAAACAGTGGCATTTGGCAGTGTCATTCAGCAATGACATATAGCAGTGTCATTCAACAGTAAAATACAGCAGTGTCATTCAACAGTGACATGTAGCAGTGTCACTCAACAGTAACTTGTAGGAGTGCCATACAGCACTGACATATAGCAGTGTCATTCAACCGTAACATGTGGCAGTGTCACTCAATAGTTACGTGTAGGACTTTCATTCAGCAGTGTCATATAGCAGTGTCAATGACAGCGTCATTAACAGCGTCATTGATGGTGTCATTGACAGTGTTTTTCCGGACCATGTCAAAAACGGCTGCGCATAAGAGTGACTATGATCGAGACAGCAAGTCCCCTCCCCCCCTCTCCCCCGCCCCCCCCCCTGAGGCCCCACTCTCCACCCAGCGATTGTGTTTACTTACAGCAAATGGGTTGTCTGATACTGCAAGCCCCCTCCCCCCCTCTCCCCCCCCCCCCCCCCTGAGGCCCCACTCTCCACCCAGCGATTGTGTTTACTTACAGCAAATGGGTTGTCTGATACTTTCATCTACGGCTCGCCACGGTACCTCCCCACCACCCCCCACGGGCGATATTCCGAAAGTTACTCAATAATTAACTCGCCGCCATCACTACCAATCGCGCACATCAAAGAGAGAGGTATACGCCCTCGAGGGCTAAGTTGTCGGATGATTAACTAACAAAAAAGTCTGGTAGGCACTGTCGTGATGACGTACAAGTGTGTGGAAGCAGGGGGGGGGCGAAGAGACAAAACAAACGCGCAATTACAAGCACTGGTGGCAGAGCTTTGATTGGACATGATTGCATTAATGAACCAACAAAGACGACCCAAGGTTTAAAAAAAACAAGAAGTCATTGGAGTAAATATGGGAGACAACTGAGGGTTTAAAGGGAAAAGGGGAAATAATCCGTGCGGGGCATAAAATATAAATACGGTTAAGCAATGCAGTCATTACCGATAATTTATTTTTTTGAGGGGGTGGTGCTGGGAGTGTTCATTGTTTTGGCTGATAAATAAAACTCAAAATCACATTTATTAGACAAGTTCGTTTTAATTTAACTTGAATGTTATTCTAAGGTTATTTCTATCTCCTGGACCACTCTCGAAAGTCTGTCAACTCTGAACTATTCCCATGTGCTGCAAAGGGGTCAACCATGTTGCTAGCGGTAGTATGCGAGAACGAGGAATTTTTAATACAAAAATTTAAAAAAGATGGCACCACCGTCGAACCAAAGCGACAGGAATGATGAATCGGTGACGCATGTGTGATGACCCATTTATACGTGATGATAAATTCCTTGATAGCCTAGACCAGCGGTTCTCAACATGGGGGTAGCGACACCGTTGGCCCGGGGGGGGGGGGCGACGAACGACCCTTACAGAGGGTTCGCCTAAGACCATCGGAAAACACATACGTAAGAAGTAGCAACGAAAATAATTTGATGGTTGGGGTCACCACAACATGAGGAACACTATTAAAGGGTAGCTGATATCAGTTAAGGTTGACTGAGAACCCCCGAGCTAGACATTTCGAAAATTTATGAGAAAACGGGTTAGAATGAAACAGCTTTTAAATTTTTTATTTTTTGTTTTTTGTTGTTTGTTTTTTTTTGTTGTCGCTTGTAGAGTCTCCATTTTCTCTACCTCTCTCTATCTCTCCCTTCCGCTCTCTCTTCCTCTTTCCCTGTTTCCCTTTTTTCCCCTCTCTTCAATTCTCTCTCTCTCTCTCCCTCCCGTTTCCGTGTATTTCCTTTCTCTCATTCCGCCTTTCTCTTTCTCGCACTCTCTATCACACTCTCTCACAAATCTCTCTCACATTCTCTCTCCTTCCCCCTCTCCCCTCCCCCTCTCTCCCTACCTACTCTACCTCTTTCTCTCCCTCTCTCTCAATGTCTCCTTCCCCCCTCCATCACTTTCTCTCTCTCCCTCTCTTACCATCGACCAGCTCAATCGTTTCTTTTATTTTGTTTTTCAACTTATTGAAAAAATGAATGTTGAGATTTTAATATACCATATAAAATATTAAGTGATAACCCACCCACCCACTCCCCCCCTTCCCCAAAATCCCAGCTCAACGTCACCCCCTTCCTCCATTGTTGGAGCCAAAATATAAAAGCCCCAAGCATTCCCCGTTCCTCACCCTTTTTTTTTAAGGAAGTCCGGACTAGAGATTCCTAACATGAAATTTCTTCAGCTTTTTGAGGCTTCATATTGCAACACCAAGGCAAATGGCCGTGAAATACATTCTGTAATCTAATTACAAACAACAACAAAAACTGCATGTTTATTTTATTTTATTTTTTTTCACCACAAACAGATAATGGGATTTATAGCATATTGAAATAGGACGCTGCACGTCGTCAGCAGATCTTAAGAAGCAGGTTTCCTCTGTTGCACTTCTGTTTTCACAATGCCATGTGATTAAAACAATATTTCCTAATCGGGGGGGGGGGGGTAATTAGAGAATTGTGACACTGCAAGCTCAGCAAAAGTTGGAATCGAATATTCATTGGGTCAACAATATGTAACGAATGTGGGTCTGGTTACCAACAAGACTCACGATGAGCGACAAGGTACAATGCGGAGCCCTAATCATTTCAATGATATGATAATTATAATAACCCCCCCCCCCAAACCGTCCCAACCACGGTCAAAATATAGTCACAGTGCAAAGTACCATATAGTCACAGTGCAAAGTACCATATAGTCACAGTGCAAAGTACCAAAGACAGAAATGAATTATTTTTTTTTAAAGGATAACAAATGTAGGACAGCGTTCAAACCGTGTGAAGGAAATAGTAGAACAAGGCATATGGAAGCTTGAACTCGAAAGACAGGACCATGCGGGAAGAACGTTTCGGCTAAGAGCCTTCCCTCCTCGGGAGACAGGAGAAATGAAAATGCGACAAGAGATAGCAACTAGTTTAAACACTTACGTCTTTGGCATTGTTATTGCCTGGAAGTTGGATTTTTCCACACACACACAAAAAACAAAACAACAACACAAGATTACAGAAAGTAAAAGAATTTATGTATTTTTAAAACACGGTGCAAGTCGAATGCCTTGTGCTAGCAACATAATAAAGTGCACATCTTGAAAAAATAGAAATAAAAATAACTTAAAGATAACATGATATTTTACAGCAGCTTAAATACTCATATGCCCGATCCCTTTATTTTACAGCAGCGTAAATACTCGTATGCCCGATCCCTTTATTTTACAGCAGCGTAAATACTCGTATGCCCGATCCCTTTATTTTACAGCAGCGTAAATACTCGTATGCCCGATCCCTTTATTTTACAGCAGCGTAAATACTCGTACGCCCGATCCCTTTATATTACAGCAGCGTAAATACTGATACGCCCGATCCCTTTATTTTATAGCAGCGTAAATACTGATACGCCCGATCCCTTTATTTTACAGCAGCGTAAATACTCGTACGCCCGATCCCTTTATTTTACAGCAGCGTAAATACTCGTACGCCCGATCCCTTTATTTTACAGCAGCGTAAATACTCGTACGCCCGATCCCTTTATTTTACAGCAGCGTAAATACTGATACGCCCGATCCCTTTATTTTACAGCAGGGTAAATACTCGTACGCCCGATCCCTTTATTTTACAGCAGGGTAAATACTCGTACGCCCGATCCCTTTATTTTACAGCTGGGTAAATACTCGTACGCCCGATCCCTTTATTTTATAGCAGGGTAAATACTCGTACGCCGATCCCTTTATTTTACAGCAGTATAAATACTCGTATGCCAGATCCCTTTATTTTACAGCAGGGTAAATACTCGTACGCCCGATCCCTTTTTTTTTGTACACTACACACAATAAACATTTCAGTTATTACGCCAATAATATTCCATCAGGTCACAGGACATTCTTGAGGCATCCCATCACGATGTCTTAGTGAGCGCCCTAAACACTCACCCCCCTTCCCCCGAAACCCCACACCACTTCCCTGATTATCCAGATCATCCCAGATTTTTTTCCTCGTTTGAGCTTAATCAGTTTTGCAGGAGTAATGTAGAGCTTTCGAAACATAACTTTTATGAAATTTTAAAAAGGAAAGGGACCTGCCTCTGCGAAGGGAGGGCCAATAAGATGCTACACTCATTGAAATGGCCGTGGAGGTAAGGGAGTTATGCGAGTGACTGTCCGGGGTAGGTTTTGTCCTTTAAAGTCATGAAATAATTTTAGACGCGTCAGGCTAATGAGATAAGTTTAGACCCATCAACCTTATGAGATAACTTTAGACCCGTCAACCTTATGAGATAACTTTAGACCCGTCAACCTTATGAGATAACTTCAGACCCGTCAACCTTATGAGATAACTTTAGACCCGTCAACCTTATGAGATAACTTTAGACCCGTCAACCTTATGAGATAACTTTAGACCCGTCAACCTTATGAGATAACTTTAGACCCGTCAACCTTATGAGATAACTTCAGACCCGTCAACCTTATGAGATAACTTTAGACCTGTCAACCTTATGAGATAACTTTAGACCCGTCAACCTTATGAGATAACTTTAGACCCGTCAACCTTATGAGATAACTTTAGACCCGTCAACCTTATGAAATAACTTTAGACCCGTCAACCTTATGAGATAACTTTAGACCCGTCAACCTTATGAGATAACTTTAGACCCGTCAACCTTTTGAGATAACTTTAGACCAGTTAACCTTATGAGATAAGTTTAGACACATCAACCCCCCGAGATAAGTTTAGACAGACAACTCCAAAGAGATAACTTTATATTCAACCATTATGAGCTAGCGTTGGATCTAGCCCCATGAGTTAGATCCAGACACAAACCCATGAGCTAAATTTAAACTTAAACACAACCCAATGGGCTAAATTGAGAGACAACCGAATTAGCGAAAATTTAGACACATCCCCATGAGCTAAACTGAGACACAACCCAATGAGCTAACTTTAGACTCAACTCCATGAGCTAGCGTTAGACACAAAGTGGTTTATGTCGGTAGTTAACGATATCATCCTATTACGTATGAGTAGGAAATTCTTTGACCAGCGGCGCACAATCTGAGGAGCTCAGTTTCGGTAGGATGACATGTTTGTTTACGTCCTAAGGGTGACATGTTTGTTTATGTCCTTAGGGTGACATGTTTGTTTATGTCCTTAGGATGACATGTTTGTTTATGTCCTTAGGATGACATGTTTGTTTATGTCCTTAGGATGACATGTTTGTTTATGTCCTTAAGGTGACATGTTTGTTTATGTCCTTACGGTGACATGTTTGTTTATATCCTTAGGATGACATGTTTGTTTACGTCCTAAGGGTGACATGTTTGTTTATGTCCTTAGGATGACATGTTTGTTTATGTCCTTAGGATGACATTTTGTTTATGTCCTTAGGATGACATGTTTATTTATGTCCTTAGGATGACATGTTTGTTTATGTCCTTAGGATAAAATGTTTGTTTATGTCTTTAGTGTGACATGTTTGTTTATGTCCTTAGGATGACATGTTTGTTTATATCCTTAGGATGACATGTTTGTTTATGTCCTTAGGGTGACATGTTTGTTTATATCCTTAGGATGACATGTTTGTTTACGTCCTAAGGGTGACATGTTTGTTTATGTCCTTAAGGTGACATGTTTGTTTATATCCTTAGGATGACATGTTTGTTTATGTCCTTAGGATGACATGTTTATTTATGTCCTTAGAATGACATTTTTGTTTATGTCCTTAGGGTGACATGTTTGTTTATGTCCTTAGGGTGACATGTTTGTTTATGTCCTTAGTTTGACATGTTTGTTTATGTCCTTAAGATGTCATGTTTGTTTATGTCATTAGGATGACATGTTTGTTTATGTCCTTAGGATGACATGTTTGTTTATGTCCTTAGGATGACATGTTTTTATGTCCTTAGGATGACATGTTTTTTATGTCCTTAGGATGACATGTTTTTTATGTCCTTAGGATGACATGTTTATTTATGTCCTTAGGATGACATGTTTGCTTATGTCCTTAGGATGACATTTTTGTTTATGTCCTTAGTGTGACATGTTTGTTTATGTCCTTAGTGTGACATGTTTATTTATGTCCTTAGGATGACATGTTTATTTATGTATTTAGTGTGACATGTTTGTTTATGTCCTTAGTGTGACATGTTTGTTTATGTCCTTAGGATGACATGTTTTTTATGTCCTTAGGATGACATGTTTATTTATGTCCTTAGGATGACATGTTTTTTATGTCCTTAGGATGACATGTTTATTTATGTCCTTAGGATGACATGTTTATTTATGTCCTTAGGATGACATGTTTGTTTATGTCCTTAGGATGACATGTTTGTTTATGTCCTTATTGTGACATGTTTGTTTATGTCCTTAGTGTGACATGTTTGTTTATGTCCTGAGGATGACATGTTTGTTTATGTCCTTAGGATGACATGTTTGTTTATGTCCTTAGGATGACATGTTTGTTTATGTCCTTAGGATGACATGTTTGTTTATGTCCTTAAGGTGACATGTTTGTTTATATCCTTAGGATGACATGTTTGTTTATGTCCTTAATGTGACATGTTTGTTATGTCCTTAGGATGACATTTTTGTTTATGTCCTTAAGGTGACATGTTTGTTTATGTCCTTAGGGTGACATGTTTGTTTATGTCCTTAGGGTGACATGTTTGTTTATGTCCTTAGGGTGACATGTTTGTTTATGTCCTTAGGGTGACATGTTTGTTTATGTCCTGAGGATGACATGTTTGTTTATGTCCTTAGGGTTACATATTTGTTTATGTCCTTAGGGTTACATGTTTGTTTATGTCCTTAGGGTGATATTTGTTCTAACTTCCTGCGAATTACCTTCATTTGTGGTATATTTTAACAGGATGCCCTAGGTCAAATTCCTTGGGATGAAATGTGTCCAAATTTTCTTAGGATGAAATGTGTGCAAATTTTCTTAGGATGAAATGTGTGCAAATTTTCTTAGGATGAAATGTGTGCAAATTTTCTTAGGATGAAATGTGTGCAAATTTTCTTAGGATGAAATGTGTGCAAATTTTCTTAGGGTTAAATGTGTGCACATTTTCTTAGGATGAAATGTGTGCAAATTTTCTTAGGATGAAATGTGTGCAAAATTTTCTTAGGATTAAATCTGCGCTAACTTCATAATGAAACTGGTGCTTAAATTTGAAATAGGACACTGTCATCCATAGCCATATGTTTGAATTACACCTGCTCACTGTCCAAGGGTGAATTTCTTGCCCGACTTCTCTAAGGCTGAATTTGATGTTGGACTTTTAAGATCAGGGTGTAATTTAAAAAAAAAAAAAAAAAAAAATTTGTCTTTTCGAGTAAGATTTGCAGCTTGGTCAGACATATTGTTAGGCGACCAAGGACTCACATCTAGAGTAGGATCTACCGCGGAGAGATTTAATGACCTAGGAGATCACATGCTGAGCTATTCTCCCTTCTGTCGGCGAGGGTTCTATTGTTTTGTGCAACGTTTTAAAAATCCGCGACCCACACCATGTCTTCACAAAGGTGTGGACAATGAAAACTAACAGAAATAGACTTGGCTTGGGAATGTTAAAAGAAATGGGCCCCACGAACAACACCGGCCATAGGTAAACTTTCGCCCTGTGCGAGGCACCCGTTCTTCGCACACCCCCCCCCCCTTCCTTGTCCCTGTATGGCTCCGCTCTTTGTCCGATTACAGCATAGGCTATGGAGCACGTGTTATGATGCTATACATGTAGCTCACCATACGCATTTTAACATGCACATTAATTTAGACCAGTGGTTCTTAACCTTTTTGGAGGAACTGAACCCCAACAGTTGCATATGCGCATTCACTGAACCCTTCTTAATAGGAAAAAAAAAATCTTTTATTTTCTGATTTTTTATTATTTTGTTTTTTGGACCTCCGCCGAACTCCTGAGACTGACTCACCGAACCCCTGGGGTTCGATCGAACCCAGTTTAAAAACCACTGATTCAGACTGTTTATTTTTTCTACGGTACTTTGTTCCATTTCCCACACCACCTTTGCGGTCGTCCATAATCTGCCCCTTTGAGGTAGGAACTATCGGTGCGTTTTTGTTATAGGAGTATCCCCAGGCGCCCCTATGGGCACGGCGCCCTGTGCGAGGGCACAGGTCGCACAACCTAAAGGCTGGCGTTGTAACTAAAAACAGAAAAGAAATATCTAAGAAACGCAATAAATGGATCTAGGAAACTAAATGAAGAGATCTTCAAAATCGGGAATGTAAATGAAGGTAGACCTGTGAAACCAGGCAACTAAATGAATAGTCATATGAAACTAGGCAAATAAATGAATAGGCATATGAAACTAGGAAACTAAATGAATTGTCATATGAAACTAGGCAACTAAATGAATAGGCATATGAAACTAGGCAACTAAATGAAGAGGCATATGAAACTAGGCAACTAAAAGAATTGTCATATGAAACTAGGCAACTAAAAGAATTGCCATATGAAACTAGGCAACTAAAAACAATTGACTTACAAAACTAGGGAGTTAAATGAACTGACCTACCTAAGTTAACAGTAACTTGAGTATGAGATGTTGGTGCTAATTGGCTAATGATTTTTGGACTCTTCTGGACAGGTCCTCTAGTGTCATAGAAGGGCGGTCCTCAAACGCTTTTTTGATTAAAGCGCTAATAAAACTATTCAGTGAAACGCATCCGGGCTCGGGAGTCAAAGGTTGCTGAAAGCTTTCTTACCCTAAATAGGGCGTCAGGTGTAACTGCTTACACGTATTCAATACATACTGATGTTTACATGGTTTTAATTTTCAAAAAAAAAATAATTTTTTTTTAGAATTCAGCAAAACAAGTCTAGAATTGCAGCCGAATTTAAAGTTTAAGGCTTTAGACGACAACTACCAGGAAAATAAGATTCTTTTCAATAAAAATAATAAACTAATGCCCTGGAATGAAAGGAGCAATTAATGAGGAAAGTGCGTCTGCTGAAAGACGATGTCCTTGGAGAGCTGAGACAACTTCAAAAAAAATAATTGAGTTAACAATCGGTCCAGCACTGATTGTTAAGACTCCCGCCCCCCGATCCCCTCCCTCTTCCCCCCAGTCCCCCCCCCAGTCCCCCCACCCCCCGTTCGTCCAGTCTTTTTGTTAAAAATTCGCGGAAACACATGTTTGAATTTAATTATCTTTTTAAAACTCGACATCGGTAACACCGCATTGGGTTGAGGGGGGGTAATCTTTGATTGGGTTAAGGGGGGGGGGCTACGTCACAAGTGGTACGCAGTAAATCTTTGATTGGGTTAAGTCTTTTGTTAAATCTCTAGACCCTTTTTATTTTTTTTTTATTTTTTTATTTTTTTTGGACGCGAAAACTGGTGTCAATAGGACCTTTAATGTAGCTACGTGTCATAAATCGTAGCGCCACAAAGGATTCCCTGTCATAGGGACTTGGGGTGCGGACCTTGTTCACACGATGCTGACATTGTTCACACACACTCACAAAAATGACATCAATCGCGGTTCTGCGTAGCTGGTAATGGCCATGATAATGGGCCCAACAGGGATCAACTAAGATTTCACTCTAATTCTTCTAGAAAGTTTTTTTTTTTTGGTTAAAATTGAGTGAGAACGTTGAATGCCATTCACGTTTAAACTTTTGTTTAGGAGTTGAAGATTATATGAAAAATTTAGATATATTTTAAAACAAGCCAATACACCCCCGTGATTTGGTGTGGGGGAGGAGGTTAGGGGGTGGGTGGGGAGTGGGGGAGGGGCGAGTGTCATTCAACTGCTTTGTAGGAATTATAAAAAAAACCGTAGTATGATCTAAATCATCATTATAATGTCATGTCAAGTGCTTACGTTAATCATGGACGGGGAAAGTGGGGAAAAAAAAAAGCATTTATACAAAATAAGTTTCTTTCAAGCCTCTTTGGAAGTTTGTATGTTTTTTGTTGTTTTTTTTAACCGGCCTTTCAATATGTTTTTTTTGTTTTTTGTTTTTGTTTTGGTAGGAGTTTGTTTTCCTGCTCAGGAATTATTCATATGCTGCTATTCCTAGAGTGATTCAATTTCCGAGACGCACTTCCGGTGTTTTGATGAATCCAATTAGTGCTGCTATCGGGCATTTTATTTTGCGCGCCTAGTGTGCAATTTGCACAACCGGCCGCCCTGGCACACCTTTGAGTTCGAAATAAATAGATAATTTTCCTTTAACAAAAATGACGAGCTTTTCTTTCTTCTGTTAAACTCCTTGAAAAATCACAAAACAGCTGGGGCATTCCAAAACCGTTAGCTTCTGGAAACTGTTGCCGCGACATACATTCTAGACGCACGTTTCGAGAGGGCGTAATGGACCAGCTAGCGCCCCGACTTAAATAAACAATTAAAAATTAAACTATTAATAAAACCATCCGCGCGACTCTTTTCTGCAAAACTAACAAGCTATTTTGTGTGTGTGTGTTAAAAGTATGGATTTTACTTTGCCATTTCTAGTTGACGAAGTCGTGAAACAAATAATTGTCCTTTTTTTTTTTTTTTTTTTTTTAAATAATAAGATTTGTATGCAGCTAATGCAGTGGTTCTCAGCCTCCTTAATTTCGCGACCCTTTAATACAGTTCACCATGTCGTGTCGACCCCCCTACCCACAAAATTATCCTCGTTACGACTTCATAACTGTAGAGTATTTGTGTTTTTCCGATGTTCTTAGGCGACCCCTGTGAACGGATCGTTTGATCCCCCGCAAGAAAGTCGGGACCCACAGATTGAGAACCCCTGAACTGATAAGATATCTTAAGATGGCTAAATGTACAGGAAAATGACAAAAGAAACGGTATAGGTCTCTATCATTTTCAGACGTATTGTTGATGAATGCTGTTTTTTTGTTTGTTTTTTGTGTGTTATTCTTAATGAATCCTGAGTGTGATAATTAGTTTTTACATTGAAAAGGCTTAGAGCTTTGATACACACATTTAGGTCTTTTCAACATAGTTTTTTTTAAAAATGTTTTGTGACAAAAAATATATATAATGCAAAAATTATACTGCATTGACATAAATATCTTGACCTGTGAGATGAAACTAATTAGATTCGCCCCCCTCACCCCCAAGCATTTCCCAAAAACCGCTTGTAGGCCGTCGTAGCAGTAGACGACGTAGTGTTAGGCACGCCGTAGCGATAGACGGACTTAGTGGTAGGGCGGCGAAGTGGCAGACCGACGTAGTGGTGGGCCGACGTAGCGGTAGACCGACTTGGTGGTAGGCCGGAGCAGCGGTGTTTAAAAAGGATGCCTCGTCACAAATTAGTGTGCCGTGAAAAGAATGTCACAATACTTTGTCAACGGAAGTGATAGAAATGAAAGTAATATAGTTGTAGCCTATTGTATAATCCATTGTATCTATATTTTATATATATATATATTATCTGAATTTTAGATGTGCGTTAATGATAGGCAAATCAATTTTAAAAACGGGATTAAAACATTTTTTTTAAAAAGTCAACAAGTCGGCTAAAACTTGTTATAAAGCCTGGCCAGTACCTCGTGGGGCGATGACAATATCACACTGCATGGTCAGTACCTCGTGGGGCGGTGACAATACCACACTGAATGGTCATTGGTTCGTGGGGCGGTGACAAGGCCACACTGCGCCATTTGCACCTGGTGTAAGTGCGATCATTTACGGACTACAGCTTGTGCTAGATTCGGTTTGCAACAAGACAGTACAGGACTATCTAGAAAAAAAAATATAAAGCCAGGCAGGCCATTTCATCTCGGGAGCTCCAAAGTATTACCCCAACAGCGGGCGTGCCATATACATGCTAATGTTGAGCCACTAAATCATAGAGGAGAGTCAGCAATTATTAGGAAGGTTGGAATATACAGAAAGGCTAAAAAAGCAGCATCAAAATAGACAAATGCTTGGAGAAAAAAAGTGGAAGAGGTAAAAAAAAACAACAACAAAGAAATAAACAGACATCAGTACTGGATGGCGCGGCTAATATTGAAGAGAAAAACAACCACCAACTACCGAAAGAAAGCGACGACTTGCAAGTCATACCTAAAGACAGATCCACCAAAACCAACATATACATACGGCTTATTGATACTTAACTTAGAACTAACAAAGAGAGAGAGAGAGAGAGAGAGAGAGAGAGAGAAGAAAAGTACAGACCCCCCCACACACAATGATAGATGTAGAAAAAAAAAGAAAACATAGCATCCTAACAGAGGATATCCTTCAAATCGACACAGATGGCCCAGCTTTCAAAGGGGCCTTACATGCAGGCTATGCTTTTACAAATAGAGTGTTCCACGACGGATCATGTGACGAACTCCGCAACCCCCTGTGGGGGGGGGGGCAATCTGCAGTAATCATGAACCAGGGGCGATGGCTATTCAAGCCGCATTCCAGCAATTATCTGGAATCTTCACAGCTTATCCCGGCAGACAAATAAATGTTTTTTTATCTTCTGATACGACTGAACGTCAAAACCTATGCCGTCAGGGTTGCCTGAAAGTGGATTCCCAAACACCAGGACACCGCAGTAAACCATGAAATGAAAAGCTGACCAACCAGCCAAACATGGCGCATCCAATAAACAGCCAACCATCCAACACTGTGCCACGCTGATGACCAGAGCTAGCAAAGGAGATGTGTTCTTACACAGATGCCCAGACCCTAAAGATCCAATACATTGCCTCAAAATAACACGAACAGGTCATAATCTTTCGCATGCACACTGGTCACATACAACTTAATTTGCACCGTATCGACACAAAACCAGATACAACACCACAGAGCTCCCTCTGCAAAACATCAAAATGATACACAGTAACACATCAACTCGTCCACTGCCCAGAATTTCAGAATTATTTACACCTAAACTATATACAAAATAATAATAAATATACCAGACTACACCAACACCAGACTACACAAACACCAGACAACACCAACGCCAGACCACACCAACCCCAGACTACACCAACACCAGACCACACCAACCCCAGACTACACCAACGCCAGACTACACCGACGCCAGACTACACCGACGCCAGACTACACCATAACCAGACTACACCAACACCAGACTACACCAACGCTAAACCACACCGACCCCAGACCACACCAACACCAGACCACACCGACCCCAAACCACACCGACCCCAGACTACACCGACCGCCAGACTACATCGACGCCAGACTACACCAACGCCAGACCACACCAACGCAAGACTACACCAAAACCAGACTACACCAACGCCAGACTACACCAACGCCAGACTACACCGACGCCAGACTACACCGACGCCAGACTACACCGACGCCAGACTACACCATAACCAGACTACACCAACACCAGACTACACCAACGCCAAACCACACCGACCCCAGACCACACCAACACCAGACCACACCGACCCCAAACCACACCGACCCCAGACTACACCGACCGCCAGACTACACCGACGCCAGACTACACCAACGCCAGACCACACCAACGCCAGACCACACCAACGCCAGACTACACCAAAACCAGACTACACCAACGCCAGACTACACCAACGCCAAACCACACCGACCCCAGACCACAACAACACCAGACCACACCGACCCCAGACCACACCGACCGCCAGACTACACCGACCCCAGACCACACCGACCCCAGACCACACCGACGCCAGACCACACCAACGCCAGACCACACCAACGCAAGACTACACCAAAACCAGACTACACCAACACCAACACTAAAACCAACACCCCCTTTACCAACACCCCACTCACCAACACCCTTCATACCAACAGAACAGCTGCAGAGATTGTGTACGTTCTTCGTGATCGACGCAGGCCTTAGTGCACACCCCACCAACGACTACTGGATCCGTGTGATGATGATGATTTATCTATAGTTTAAAATATTCTTTATAATTTCAAATGTTAATGACCCAGCTCTGCGCCAAGACGATTAAAAAAAAGATTATTGAAAAGTTTATTTAGAGTTATGTCATTAGCCTGTAAGTCTGTAGTAAAATAGTATTATTTTTAATTACGGAAGCCTAATACTTAGATAATTTAAATATCAATATGGAATCCAGACTTACACTATAGACAAAAACAGGGATACACCCCCACCCCACAAACAAAAACACTTTATATATATATATATATATATATATATATATTATATTTAGGGTTCCATCCCCTCCCTACCTATTCAGCACCAAAAGATCCTATGCCTTCCCCATATCAATTAATTCCCACCATGATTCCACTCATGAAGGGGGGTACGCAATCGTAGAAATGGCGGTCCCAGGCAATTTGTCATCACTAGAGCTTTATCTCGCCGCCATGGGTTTCACATTAGCACCGCCGCGCAGGCGGCCCGACCGTAGGCGCGGAAAGCCACGAATAACTTCAGCAATCCCGACAAATTCGGTAAAGATACCTGCTCCACCGGCAGACAATCAGGAGAAAGGGAGAAGGTTTTTATAACCTCGCCGGTCCCAGGAGAGGCCCGGTCGATGAAAGCTTGTTATTTTGTTTGGACTTACGCCGATGGACTGTGGCTTACCGAAATGGCTCTACAAACATGTAACAATGGTACACGCAGAACAAAAACCAAATAAAGCCCCCCCGTTTCAGTAACCGAGGTGCTATAACGCAGCCTTGGAATTTAAGGAGAGATGGTTTTTTTTTCTTTTCTGATGTGGATTTTTTTTAAAAATGAAAGCATGAGAGTCTGGCAGAGTTACATCACACACACACACAAACAGTGGCGTAGAAATTGGGGTCCGCCTCAGGTGACATTTTCTCCTCTATAAGGATGGGTGACATTTTTGTACAACTGCTGAAGAGGAGGTTTTTTTCGTGGGAGCGTGATGGAAAAAACAAACATGATCCGCCCCCCAGAGTGGCACCCTCCTTAGCTACGCCACTGACGAAACATGAGCATATATATATATATATATATATATATATATATATATATATATATATATATATATATATATATATATATATATATAT
>CAXITT010000711.1:268864-289112 GCA_964033795.1 Lymnaea stagnalis | reverse complement strand
GTATTTGTTCAGTGTATTTGTTCAGTGTATTTGTTCAGTGTATTTGTTCAGTGTATTTGTTCAGTGTATTTGTTCAGTGTATTTGTTCAGTGTATTTGTTCAGTGTATTTGTTCAGTGTATTTGTTCAGTGTATTTGTTCAGAGTAATTGTCCAGCGGGGTTATATTTTACTTCATGAGCCGTGAAAAGTGTTTACTGTTCCTGTATCAAGCGATTACAATATTCGCACGGCAATCGGTTGTTTTGCTTGTGAACTAATTTAAACTAATTTTTTAAAAATCAATGTTTTAAACTCCGTTAGAAACGATGTGGAAGTGCCCATCACTACACACTTTCTTCATCAACTGTTCACTGACCCATCACACTGTAACCCCTAACGAGCACAAACGGACGGACAAGAAACAAGGACGCGGAAGTGTAGTGGGAAGTTACATTCATTTGTGAGTGCTCGCTAAGTTTTGGAGTCTTGGAGAACAGGAGTCAGAAACTGAATTTTGCTGACGACGACGATCGAATTCGACAAAAATCTTTTCTCAGAAAGTTATACGTCTACAATAAAATCTTATCCCTGAACGGTAAACGTAAAAAAATATAATTCATCACAGACAGGTATACGTCAACGTTGAAAAAAAGAAAAAGGGTTTTTTCGTGATTAAACTTAGGTCATATGTATGAAATTCATCTTAGTCTTCTTTTTATTTTGTGTGTCTAATAGTCCTTGTCTTTTAGACTCACAGTCTCGTGTCTGCCAGCGGTCTATATATTCTTCGGTGACGTCTCATTGTTTTTTTTTTAAAAATAAATCAACAACTTCCTTTAAAATACTAACGAGATCTGTTGTTGTTATGTTTCTACCCCCCCCCCAACCTTCCTTTATCTAAATTTTCTTTTTTTTTCCCATTTGTTTTCTTTTGCTCCGAAAGGAGGGCATCCGGCCGATACATTCGTTTTATGGTCTTGTTCTCAGTGGAGACCACCTGCTGATAGTTTCCCTTGGACCAAAGAAAAAACAGACAGAACTGGTCGCCCCTTCATTTGAAGAACAAACAAAAAGTGCCCCACCTCCACACCCCATTGCTACGCCCCTGGCTGGTTTATATTTCACGCTGCCACATATCTTATTTTGAACATTTTTATATATATATAATATTTTTATATTGAACAATAATATAAATGAGTATTATATCTTTTCACATGAAATCTAGTTGTAAGTTGAGTCTAAGAAAACAACAAAAAAAACAACACACATACAAAAAAACAAAAAACAAAAAACCCTCGTTTATTTGAATGAGTTGATCCACGTACGGGCCAAAATGCTAGTTTCCAGCCTTTGAAACTCACGAGTTAATGACTTGGTGCTAACGAGCATTTTGAGCTCCATAACAAATAAAAATCCTGAGCGCATTAAACATCACTGATTGCCATGTCTTGTCTTGGGAAATGACAACAAGGTATTATATTATTCTTTAAAGCAGCGGTTCTCAAATCTGTGGGTTGCGACCCTTTTTGGTGGGGGGTCGGTGGGGGGGTGGGGTTGAACGACCCTTACACAGGGATCGCCTACGACCATCGGGGGGCGGGGGGGGTAAAAACACATATTTATGAAGTAGCAACCAAGATTAATTTTATGGTTGGGGGGGGGGTGTGGGTTTCACCCCCACCACAACACGAGGATCTGCATTAAAGGGTCTCGGCAACTGGAGGATTGGGAACCACTGATTTTTTAAAGTGTCTTTCATTGGATCCATTCTGCACAGATGTACATTCATGCTTGCATGTATTGATTCGTCTTGTAAGGGGAAAGTTGTTTAGAACTCGTCAGGGGGAGATAACGAGGTCTTGGGATTGCCGGCCCGTGTAATTTCTTGTAACCATAGATAAGAGACATCGCGATGACGATAAAAGTGAAGGCAGCTGGAATGGAAAGTGGACGAGACGATAATTAAATGCGGTGGCCGGAGTCCTGTGATCGGTTGTAATCCTCTCAGCCAACGATACGATCCGTAATCCCTGCCCGCCCCCCCCCACTCCTGGTCTGCAAGACTACGCAGACGTGAGGGGATTTTGGCGCCGATGACATAAAATTGGACGGAAATGTATTTCTTTATGACAAATCAATGTTTCTCTGGGGTTATTTTAGTACACCTTTTAAATAAGTAGTCTCCCGTGATAGGCCGGAACTCGCTCATTCTTTATGTCATGTAGTTTAATACTTACGAATGATTGAAATCTCTTTCGGGGATGTCACCAATCTTGATCCACCGAAAGAAATTAGGGGAAAAAATATTTTACGGAATGAACTTCCGTGAATCCATGATAATTGTTAAAAAAAATATTACAAACATAATTTTAGAACAAAAGATCGTTAAATTCTCTTAAATTTATGAATTTGTTTTTTTAATGGAGTCATTAAAGGATGGACGAAGTTCTGGCTTTTTATTGAAACAACAAGTTTTGTCCCGTGCAGTGTCTCCCCCAGGGTCACAGAACCTTGATGACGTCAGGACGCATCGCTTGACCGTTGCTCCAGTTCTGCAAGTCACTTTACTTACATTTAAAAAAATAAAATCTAAAAACATGCACACCATCAGACATAAGACACTCCGCTGATCGATGTTAGTAGGATTACTATTGCAAGGCAAATGAACGGAAAGCTCTAGTTAATTTATCAGCGTCAAAATTGTCATTTTCTTGTAATAACGTTTAAATAACGTTCAGTTAACGTTTTAAAAAAAACGGTTGAAATAACGGTTAATTAACGTTTAAATAACGGTAAGACCGCTTTGAAATAACGTTCAAATAAAGTTAAATTAAATAGTTTCTTCATTCAGTCATGGACTTCACAGAACTTTTTTTTTTTTTTTTTTTTTGAGTCGGCCGATCCGTGAATTCATTCTACGTACATTTAGACCAGGGAAATGTTATTTAGCCAACGTCAGTTTACAGCTGAATCACCTGGTTATTCTGACGATAGCTAAAAGTATTCACACGCCAGAATGAGCCCACAAAGTGGGTCTAGATGTTGATGCCCTTCTGTTATCTTCTGCTCTTGGTGCGGACGTTGGTAATAAATTCCCTGTTTTTGAAACTCGGCATTCCCCCCTCCCCGCAGCTAACAATACGGGTGAAAATTGTGAAAAAACAACAACAGAACAGAATGAACAACAACAGCATTAATACAATAATAATTTTTTTTTTTTTCCATGATCGATTTCGGGATTTGTTTAAAAAATTGTCCGGCTCCGTTGTTCAGTTTTGAGCTTTAGTTCGTAGATCAAGTAGGTGGTTTTGTTGTTGCTGTTGTTGTTGTTTCTTGTTTCTCGTGTTGAAGAAGCAGCGCAGTAAGGAAAGCTGGATTCTATGTACGTTATATTTAAGTAAGAACGTTGTGGGAAGATTCTTTGAGTGTTGTTGTTTTTTTTTGTTGTCGTTTTTTTGTATGTTCACTGTATGTTGTTTCATGAGGCTCTTGATCGGTGGTTCTCAACCTTCCCAATTCCGCTGCCTAAAAAATTATGAAATATAAAATTTAAAAAAAAAAAATTTGTATACACTTTTTTTTTTACTTTTCTAGGAATTATCTCGACTAACAGGAATGACGTTTTTGTGCAGACTCTTGAAGTCTCCAGCAAGTTTTAAGACTGTTTAGAGGATTTGTAAGACTATTGAAATTCCACAATTCTTCTCTGTTTCTATAATTTTCTGTAAAATCTCACGACATTAGGAAAATAAGGTCTAAAAAGATGATGTAAGTTTCTTTATAGTAAAAGATAATTTTATTAGAATCTAGCAGATTTGAAAAAAAAAAAAATTGTTTCTATAAGTTCAATAAATTTCAGAGTATTTTCGTTAACTTCAATAAATGAAGTTTTTTAGAAAATACTTAGAAACTCCACGAGCTTCTAAGATCAAAATGATTCTATTAGTTTGTATTTTCATATTTAAAAAAAAAATGTTGTAGGGACGTTTCCAACAGTACCTTTCATAAAAAAAAAAAAAGGAAAAGAAAGACACTTTTCGTCTTAAAAGACAGAAAAACAGAGCTCTACAATATTAGTTAAGATTTTGTTCTTTTCTTACAAGATCACTCTTAATTAACCCACACCATTTTTTGTTTGTAAAAAATAAAATGTTTAAACTAACAAACCTGAACGAGGAACATATTAACATTTAACTGTTTATTTTTTTTATTGTCCACAACATCATACACAATTGTTACTTTACCTTCACAAACAACATCAATGACAAGCCTCACACACAATGACTCTACCACATGACAAACATGATGTTCTACCACTAACAACATTCTCTGTACAACCGTGGGTGACTGTAGTAGGGCCGTGGAAATGTGGACATATGGGGGCTGTGGGACTTTGGGAATTCGGGAGTGTAGGACTATGGGGCTGTTGGACTGTGGCACTGTGTGAATGTGAGCGTGTAGGACTGTGGGAACGTAGAGACTGTGGGACTGTATGACTGTGGGGATGTGGGGCTGCTGGAATGTGGGACTTTGGGAATGTAGGACTGTGGGGCTGTAGGTTTGTGGTACTATGGGACTGTTTGACTGTGCAACTGTAGGACTGTGGGAATGTAGGACTGTAGGTTTGTGGGACTATGGGACTGTATGACTGTAACTGTAGGACTGGGGGAATGTAGGACTGTGGGACTGTAGTACTGTGGGAATGTAGGACTGTGGGACTGTAGGACTGTGAGACTGTAGGTTTGAGGGACTATGGGACTGTATGACTGTGTAACTGTAGGACTGTGGGGCTGTGGGACTGTAGGTGTGTTGGACTATGGGACGTGGGAATTTAGTGCTGTCGGACTGTGAGGCTGTGGGACTGTAGGGCTGTAGGACTGTGGGACTGTTGGAATGTAGTACTGTCGGACTGTGAGACTGTAGGACTGTCGGACTGTGAGACTGTAGGACTGTGAGACTGTAGGACTGGTGCGGCTGTTGCGAGACAAGTTGAAGTTTGGTTTGGGATTGGGGCAGACATGAACACGTCATGGTCTGGGCTCTCACTTTGTTGAAATGGCCACTCTCTGATATTGCCATAGTCTGCGTTATAATCCCGTTAGACCAGTGGTTCTCAACCTTTCTAATGCCGTGACCCTTTATTACCGTTCCTCATTTTGTGACGACCTCCAACCACACAATTATCTTCGATGATACTTCATGAGTGTAGAGTCTATGTGTTTTCATATGGTCTTAGGCGACCCCTGTAAAAGGGTCGAGCGACCCCCAAAGGGGTCGCGACCCACAGGTTGAGAACCGCTGCCGTAGACTCTGGTTACAAACTGAACTTCACCCACTCCGGGCTGTCAGTTTTATTGATGAAACATTTGTAAACCTGTACATTCAATGATCAATTACATGTAAAACTATGTTCATACGATGACTATTTATACACTGTAATGTACACTTTCGGCAAATTTATGATCCAAAGTAATATTACAGAAACACTTTAAAATGTACACACGTGCGTCAACTTATATGGTAAAATAATGACTCCTAATTTCTGCAAAGCTTTTGTAAGTAAGTATGCCTAACTATAAGAATTAAAACAAAATTTAATCTTACCCTGGGTAGCGCTGATTGCAGGCAAACGGGTTTGGGGGGGGGGGAGATTATTAGTAATCACACAATGATATCTTGACATGATACAGTAGCAGGTACGTTAACCGCAAGCCGCGACACGTTTACAATGTACATATCACGTTTCCATTTGTCAGACATGCCACCGTTTACCCTAACGTACAGCCATGCGCGTAGCCGTTTTTATTCTCATGGTAACGACCCAGGCCTCGCACTTCACCAGCTGAGAAACAGACGCACATTGCTTTAGCCCCGTGGGCGGTTCTCAACCTGTGGGTCGCTGACACTAGAAAGGTTGAGAACCACTGCTTTAGCCCCGTGGGCGGTTTCCGATTTCGGACTCGACGCGGCCACCGGCAACCTTCATGTTCCTACATCTGATGTCTTGGTGTGTTCGAATAGAAGCCTAGCGCAAGACATTTCACAACATATTTCTTGAGGCATGGGGAGCAGGATCGTAGCCCCAGCATTCAACAGCTTAATCTTTGTAACCATGAGATATTTAGATATATTTTTTTTTAATTTAAAAATTCTAATTTTAAAATGATAAAGAAAGGAAACAAAATGAAGAAGACTTTTTATAAACTTAAAGAATTCATTGAAATTCTGTTTATTCTGCGTTGATAAGAAATGGGGGGAGGGGGAAAAATAAAACAGAATCAAGCAGGACGCGAAAACAAAATTTGATAATTAATATTTATCAAATAAAGGATGATGGGGTTCAGGGGGCATTTTCACAGTGGGAGAGGGGGGTTGGCTTCCACCCCCTCATTGTGGGTAGACGCCCCTGTGTTACAGTGGTTTTGAAACTTTCGGGTCTTCACTGCTTGAAAATGTTAACGGGACGCAAAGCAACAAAAAAACAAACAAAAAACCCTCAATCTTTAATATGCCGAGTACATTGAGATTAATCTAAGTATCTAAACACCGTAACACGGCCAGGTAGCTATAAAATGTGGGTAGCAAAGGACGTACATCCTTACATAACCCCTTAGTGATTCGTCTTTTTTTTTTCCTTTTTTTTTTTTTTTTTTAAGTGAGGACTTTTTTTTCTAATGGACTCAACCATCGTCTTTAGATCTCATTCCATATATTATTGTTGCGCTTTATATGAGGAGACCATTTGCAAAAAACATGCTAAATGTGTTATCCCCCTTTGGCGGGTTAGTTATGTCATTGTACAGTATTTTAGGTATTTTATGGTATTTAAAAAAACAAAAAAACTACTTCATTTAAGTCTAAAATACCACCATAACAAAAAAATAGTTCAATGTTACATTCTCTATATAAAGTTAATTTACAAAACAATAACAAATAACACATTTGCTCAACATTCACCAACAAGCCACTTAGCAGGTTTCCAAGTGGCTTCCTCATATTTGCCATTAAAAAGACTGGATGGCATGCAATCTTCCACACACCTCAGCCCCTTAACATTTTACGTTAATCGAATATAAACAAGGTCACTGGGTATACATTTATAATGCAAAAAAAAACCACACAAAAAAAAAAAACAAAAAAAACAAAAAACGGCCAAACGACTTATGTTGATATTTCCCACTTTGGCTATGGCGTATTAGCTGTGACCAACTTTTTGTTTTTTTTTGTTTTGTTACTCCAATATTTCCATATTTGATATTTGTACCAACTGTTTTACAAACAAACTTCTCGTGCTGTCTAACGTTTATTGCCGAGTTTGATTTAAGGTGTATAAAAGTTTTTTTNTCGTTGGTTCTTCCTTCCATTGAGACAAAGAACGCTATGCAATATGAGGTCTTTCTCTGGCTGTACCATTCGAAAATCATGAAACATTAACGAAAAAAAAAAAAAAACAACAACAAATAAAACCAACAAAAAACCAAACACATTTGTTTTCTCATATTTAAAGTTTCTGAACCGGGTATTTTAAACGACATCACACTATTTGAATCACCGTTTCTCAAGCTGTGGGAAAAGTACCACAAGTAATAATATTACAATTGGGTGTACACAGAGATATAATAAATTGTAATGCATGATGATCGAGTTTGAATGAACATATGGACATTATTGCACACACTTGCTTACCAGTTGAATTAAACGATACCAATTTTCCCCACTTATTTGAGAACCATTGTTTGTTTGTTTTTTTAGTAACGATCTGCCATGTTGTGAAAACTGTGACTATGTGTGAGGAATGAATGTTATACTCTATTCGAAGCTTATGTTTTCTGTCACTGAATTTCTCGTCTCTCCCCACAAGATAAACACTAAATTCCCCCCGCCCCCCCCACACACACACACAAAGGGAAGGAGTCTCAAATTCTGGCTGGTGTTGTTTAACATTCTTTGGACATTGTGGGGATTTTTCACAACACACATTTAATTAAAACATCAAAGGCGGAGACCCTAAACGTGACGGTGAACTTGTGGGGTGTAAGAGATCGACGCCGACATTGAATGAAATGGTATGGGACACCATACAAGAGCTCTCCTCCGACACATACCATGTTTCACAATTTGGACGAAATTATGTTAAAGAAGTTATTAGGTTTTTAGTAAAATTTCTGATTTCTTCTAAGATTAAAAAGATATCTGTATCGGACCGAATCACTTAATCAAACGGCACAGATTGAGTTTCACCACATACATAAATACATATGATCACCATGACAACATTTATTGCTCTATTTTAAGATATATATATATTTTTTTTTGTTACGGTAAGAAATATGTCTCAAGGACATGTGACACAGGGACATTAGGCACAAGAGGACCTAAGCACAAGCACACCGGCTTGAAGTCCCACCCGTGGTAAAACCCGGCCGGCCTTTAACCAGTCTTGGTATTCGCACCACAAGTTTAAAGCTAACGTGGCTTCATTTCACCCTTGCATACAGAACTTTCTTTCAAAAGAACCCGTGTCAGAAGCTCACAATCGTCTTAGCACATCCGGTAAAGCTGCTAACAGCTCGAGACACCTTGCCGCAGCCAGCGAGTGCGTCCCTTTATTATTGTATTCCCAACAATCAACGGCTGACACTAGCTAATTTGTTATATTCACAACACTGCTATTTCATTAAAAAAAAATTGTTTCACTTGGTTATTGGAGTTCCTATACATTTTTGACAAACCCCCTATGCTCATCCCGTACAACCAGCCCCTCCCCCCCTCTCCCAATCCAAAATAAACAACAACAAACAAATAAAAAAAACACAGAAATTCAACAATGGGAGCAATCTTGTCGTGCCTATTCTTTAAATCATTATTATAAAAATAAAATTTTCTTCCATTCGTCCCCACACACTAAAATATCATCTGTGGCTGGGGAAACTAGCAATATGCAATTGCTAAGGACCTTCCCCATGAAGCTTTAGAGGTATCTCAAGCCACTTTAAGCAGGCATTCACGTTTTCAGTCCAATGTATAGACACCCGTAGATTCCCATTGTTTGCTTTACCTGTTAATAAAAGTGCTGTGTAATATAATATTTTTTTCATCAAGAAATGTCCGGAAATTGTAATTCATAGTCCATCCTAGTGTGCACGGTGCGGCTAGCTATATTTAGAGCATTGAACAAAAATTAACCTTCTTAAATATTCTTTTTAAATCCTTTATATTAAATCCACTCTTGTTAGTGTCTTGGCTTGCAAAATCTTTAGACGGCTAATTGACCCACTTCCCGTCAACCTATCAAGCTGAAACTTGGCACATTGACGCGTGGCCGAGGACAACTTACTTTTTTTTCCTATCAGATTTTCAGCCCACTCCCACCCCATCCCCCCCCCCTCTTTAAAAGTCAGTTTGACTTGTTTTTCAAATTTCAGGCCATTACACAGTGATTTGTTGGCCAAAAACACAGCGTTCAAGTACCAAAGCAAGACAGAAGGTTTTAAAGACAGTAGACGGGGTGTTAGGTAAATCGCGCCAAAGAAGTTGAATTCATAGCGTTGTACGGCACGGAACAGGCGTGCTAGTTCAGATAAAATTATACATTTTTCATTACAGAAAATTAAATAATGCAAAATAAAAAAAGGAGTATTTCTAATATTGGAACTGATAATTGAATCTACATTGATTTTTTACCGGAACAAGTATTTCAGTTAGCGAACGTTTCGATTTAAGAACGGATTTATGTTCGCTAAACGATCCTCCATGGTATGTCTAGACAGGCCAACAAGTTTTAAAAGCTATGTCCGGAACGGCCAACCATTTTTAAAAACCATGTCTATACTGGCCAACAATTTTTAAAAGCCATGTCCATACTGGCCAACTTTACGCTGCTATAAATAATAATTACAAGAAGCTGTTGCTGTAGTTTCCAGTAATGTTCCCCCCCCCCCGATTTCTAAGTTTGAACCCCCCCCCCCCAACCTAAAAAAAATGCCACAAGAAAGCAATATTAAATACACACGTCCTTTTCCACTTACCTTGAAATTTTTATTTTTTTTAAATTTTAGGTTTTCGGGTGTACTTCAATAATGTTTTATTTCGTCCCTTTGAAATTGAATAACCCTTTTTATACCGTTTTAAAAATAAAAAGAATATTCCCCAAAGAACCCAGTCTTTGCACTCTCGGAGCTTCGTCATTAATCCAATTATTATGTCTCCTTGTTTAAAAAAAAATTAATAAGTTTAAGATTAAAATACACAAGCCTGCGGCCAAAGCTTTTTACAGTTCATATTGTTTAGAGTGTTAGACTGACCCCCCACCTCCCCCCCCCAACCCCCCCCCCCCCACCCGCAATTCCAGACCACACACACACACACATACACACACACACATACACACAAGTTTTATTATCAATGTTTGTGTGTGTTTCCCAGCTCCTAATGACAGCGTCGGCTTCTTGTCATTATTGAATTAATAAAAAGAGTCACTACCGGCGAGTTAAGCTGAGGTAACCGAATTTCTTCGCTTCGACGGCCAGAGAGACATTGTGGGTGCCGCGACCATTTCTGCGCGCCAATGTGTGCCGACGGTAATACATTTTGTTATACATATCAGTTGGGGTGAGGGGGGGGGGTATTGTGTGAGATACAATAAAAAAAGTGGGAACACATTTTCTTGTGCTGTGAAATTTGAACTTCGCGTTAACTTCGATAAGAGTATACGAAACCCCAGATTTAAATGCAGGAGCGTTACAGGCACCAACTTTATTTGGCCTCGTGTGTCTGCCTTGACACACCATGTACTGACTTTTCTGTTGTATTTAATATCTGTTGTGAAGGTGCTTATGACAGCTGAAAAACTCTTTGTCCATTTTTGCGTTAACCATCCCATGTTTTGGTTTTGGTTTCTAAGTATCAAAGTGTTGGGTGATATTCTAGTGGATTGTTGATACTCCTCTAGGTAGGAGATATTTTTGAGACTATTTGATGTTCTAGTAGGTAGTGGATATTCTTGAGGTTAGTGTATATTCTTGTGGGGAGGGGATATTTTTGAGACCACTGGATATTCTTGTCGGTAGAAGATATTCTTGGGATTAGTGTATATTCGCCTGGGTAGTGGATATGAAAAATAGATTTGAGTTGTACTTGTATCAGTGTGCGTTCTAGTCGATAAACGAGGATGTAAGTATATACATTGAGAAAGTCTAAAAATGTATTTTGTGTATGCATGAAGGTGTTCTATATGTGTATAAGTGGTTGATATGTGTGTGTCAGAGGTTGATATTGGTGTTGGTGGTTGATATATGTGAAGGTAGTCGATATATATGTAGGTGTAGTTATTTGTGTAGTGATCGATATCTATATATGTGTAGTTGATGTGTGTGTAGTGATCCATATATATGTGTGTGCAGTTGAAATGTGTTTAATTGCCGATATATATATATATATATATGTGGGTGGTCGATATATATATATTTAAATGTTGGTGGAAGTCGATGTCTGTGCGGGTGGATGATATGGGTGTGGATGGACGATATGTGTGTGGGGAAACTGTATTACTTTGGCGGGTGGGGAGGCCTTGTATTAAATAATTTTTATTGAAAACTTTACTTCGTGGCAACAGGATTTCGATAAATTATAACATATTGATATTTTTAATCTTATTTTTTTATCGTAAGAAATAATCATATAGGCTCACTCCAGCCTTGCCCAATCCTTCCTGCCTTGCTCACTCCAGCATCGCTCACTCCTGCCTTGCTCACTCCAGCCTTGCCCACTCCAGCCTTGCTCACTCCTGCCTTGCTCACTCCTGCCTTGCTCACACCAGCCTTGCTTACTCCAGCCTTGCTCATTCCTGCCTTGCTCACTCCTTCCTATCCAACAAACGTCCAACAACACACTTGTGGGATCAGACCTTGCACTTCTACCAAATCAATTTCAATCAAACCAAAGAGGCTAACAATCACGGAATGCCAATCCCAATTCTATTACCACCGGCTGTAAAACTTCAGAAGTTTCAACTTTGATTTGAGACGGTCTCGATGACTGCTGCTGGATCTCGGTTGATACCAGAGGACGAGTTTTTCGGTTTCTTTCCTATAATTCTCCACTTCACGCCACCGTCTCTAGCGTCCAGTTGTTATCAATGTTTAGATACCAGCTTCGGCCCAGGCCGTGAGAACGGAACCTGCTGCGAGTCAAATACCCCCTTACCTCCACCCCCTTTCCCCCGTCCCCCGTCCCCCATACTGTGGAAATTTGGACCGAACCCAAGTCCCTGATTAACTTTATTTTATTTTTATTTTTTTGGGGGGTTGAAAATCTTGAACTTGAACTTGCAATGCCAATGTTTTTTCATGGAAACAAAGGGCCTGCCCCCCCCCCTTTTTTCACCCCCCCCCCCGCCACACCACCACCACCATTACCGAATTTAAAGCTCCATGCGTCCTATGGATTACGTCATGCGATTTTCTCCCCAATCATTACGTTGTTGGCGTTATTTAAATTGTGCTTTTGTAGAAGACGCTTTTAATGGTGTTAGATTTAGCAAATTTAACTTTGATGTAGAAAACCTGTTTGAGGGGTCAGTCTCGTGTGATTGGTTTAAACTATTTTATGGAAGTTGCTGATTAGTTCCAAAAAAAAAAAAACTCGGAGAATGAGAAAATGTCAGTAAAATCTCTAAATTAAAATGACACAGTTCATTATTAAATCTGGGTTTGTTCCGTTTGCATAATTTTTCTTCAAATTTAACCAAAAAAATTAAACGTTATTTGTATTGTACTCACGGAGCATCGATTTGTATTGTACACGTTTTAGAACACTTGCAGATGACTTAAGGTAATGACAAGAACCACACTCGAGATTTATAATCTACTCATTTGAAGACTATAACAAAGGGATCTGTCGTGACTTGAGGAAGAAAGGGAAAAAAAACAACGTTCACCAGAGGAGTGCACGAGATGTCCGAGGATTAGTAGTGAAACAGAATATGCCAAAGAGCTGACATGTGGATGGTCAAGACCCAGGATGTCTCTGTTCAAATGTATGGTCAAAACTCGAGACTATCTCTGCTGAGCTAATGTATGGTCAAGACGCGAGACTATCTCTGATGAGCTAATGTATGGTCAAAACTAATGACTGTCTCTGCTGACCTAATGTATGGTCAAGACTCGAGACTGTCTCTGAGCTAATGTATGGTCAAAACTCGAGACTGTCTTTGCTGTTCTAATGCGTCTCAATTTTACCGACTAGATCAGAGTTTGCCAATCTCTTCAAAACTCCGCTCCACCTGCGGAATATTTCTATTGTCTCACACACCTTTTTCTTGCCTCACACACCTTTCTCTTGCCTCACACACCTTTCTCTTGCGTCACACACCTTTCGAAATATATGATTAGTCTCTCGCCCGCTTTCAGATTATTTGACTAGTCCCGAAACCCCTACAAAAGTACCAATGTAAATATAAAATTAGAAGAAAAAAACGGAATTCTATTGATTTTAAATTGAATGACATAGTGTATGACCGTAGGACCTTCTAACGAAACGACTTATTTAATAAAATCATGACTTATTACATAAAGGTAAATTTTAATGAGGTAATGTTTTAAAATATATATAAAATTTTATGATCATCGCTCAAAGCTTATGTCTCCTCAGTCCTCATAATCCATCTCCTCGCACCCTCTGGGGTACCCCCTTGCATCCCCCATCCCATGCTAGTGCGAGCACCTCAGGTTGGGAAACACCCTGGGCTTAATGACCCCATGTTAATAGTGATTGTCCGTGTCCATTAAAAAAAAACAGTGCGGGGAAAATATACACTATGTACATATGTACATGAAACAACCTAGTCGCAAAACAAAAGAAGACCCAGATCTGTTGAAATAATTGACCCCCCCCCCCTCTCCCTCCCCACACCCACATGCAAATAAAAACATTTGCTGGGATCTTTGCAAACAATGGCTAAAATGTGTGTTGTTGTTGTTGTTTAAAATTTGTTATAATACTCGCTTAAATGCGTTGAACCAAATGTACAGATGTCTCAAAACGAAAGAAAAAAATGTACCTGGAGGGGCGGGTGTGGGTGGGGGGGTGGCCCTAAAGGGTAAAAAGTCTGCCAGGGATGTTGAAACAATGGCCCAATGGCATAGGATAAGTGACCTCTTAGGGTTAAGTTAATACTTTAAATTTAAAAAAAAATCAACGTCCAGTCATACCCCTTTTTAACCAGTAATATTTTTTTTATAAAATAATCGTTTAAAAGCAAAGATATCACCCGCAAAGAAACATGCGCAGGTATTGCTTATAAAAATTATAGTAATATATAAATTATTGTTGAAGGAAAAAAAACATGACCTTTTGCCCTATGTAAGTACACTGACTCATTAATACTCGTTCTAATCTTTAAAACTTAAAAGAAAACAGTAACACTACACATAAGCACGAAACAAAAGATAAATTTTCATTTGTTTGAAAATTCAATTGCTTCCTGCGGTATTAGCGTAGAGATTTTTTTAAAGCAGATTTCGCTTGTTATAAATGCGTCACATTCTCATTGGACGCCATGTCCGTCAAAGCGATCGTGGCATTGTAGTCTCTTTCTCCCATGGTGATCAGCGCCTCGGTCTGCGGTCCCCTGGGGCGGCCGCACCGCTTCATGCACACGGCGCACAAGGCTTTGTGGACGAACGACCTGTACTTACTGTCCAGGACATAGAAGACGACAGGGTTGACCGCAGAGTTCGAGAAGGAAAGACAGAAGCCGATCATTTTGAAGATGTGCCAGAAGTAGTCGAACGTGCCGCCCGGATGCAGGTGGTACCACAGGAAGTAGACGTGGCGAGGTGTCCAGCAGACGGCGAACGCTAAGATCAGCATGAGGACAGTGAGAGCCAGCCGCCGACGCTTGGTGACCATCGTCTCCTGGCGAGTCGGAACCGGGTGGGAGAGCTTCGACGGTTCGAGTCGGACCCCCGGATTAAGGGGGGTGGTCTCCTGCAGCGAGCGAGTCGCTGGTGAATCGGACAAGGGGCGAGCTTGCGCGGGGGTTTCATTGCTGGAAGAGTCAGCTTTAGAGCTTGGCTTCCTCTGGAAAGGTTGAATCTCAGTTGAGGGTATTGGTCCGGTGTAACAGAAACTGTTGTTTAGAACCGGAGTCTGTTGGGTATCCGTCGAGTCTTTTGAGGATTTAGTGCTGAGGGACACCTTGTCAGCAGTCTTCGCCGGACTTTTAGATTTGAGAATCAGATTTTCCTTGGCGTCAGTGGGTTCTTTGCTCGTGCCTTCGGCACTCTGGGAAACCTTAGAGCCCGCCGGCAGAGTCGGCTTGCAGTTTTCGGAATTAGTCTTAGCCGTTGAATCTTTCTTGGCAAGGCACTTTGGCTCGGGCTTGGTCTTGATCTTCTGGGACGTCGCCCTTCTGTCGGACAGAGGGAACGCCCTCAGCAACAGGTGCACGGCGATGATGGTGTACGCCGTGGCGATGACGAGCAGCGGCAGGCAGAACAGCAGGATGAATCGGCACACCACGTGGATCTTCGGGTAGACCGCTCCCCAGTTGGTGTCGTACAGGTCGCAGATGGGGTCCTTGTTGACCCTTCTCAGGTGCTCGAGGTTTGACGAGAGCAGGTTGGGCAGGGACACGGCGGCAGACAGCGCCCATATCGTCACCGTGAGGAGGATCGGACCGCGCTTCTGCTGCCGCCAGAGTTTCTTCCCCGTCACGATCAGACACCGCTCTATGCTGAGCACGGACAGCGTGATGATCACGACAGCCGTTGCCAGGCTCTCGGCAAAGTGGCTCAGCTTGCATATCACCAGCCCGAACGGCCAGTACGGGAGCGTGTACCACACGGAGTTGAACGGAAGCGACACGATGAGGAAGATGAAATCGCCGGAGGCCAGGTTGACCACCAGGGCGTTGTGGGGCGTGGTCAGGGTTTTGTGCCGGGCGAAGGAGAGGATGAGCAGGACGTTGCCCGTGACGCCAACGATCAGGATCAGGGCGAAGACGCAGGGCACGATGACGGCCTCCGGCGTGGTGTCGTAGAACGCGAGCATGTTCAGGGTCGAGTTCTCCGAGCAGTTGGTCGAGGGCCTGGTGAGGTTGCAGGCTGTTAACCTGTCGGCTGCACCAAAGTCAGGCAGAGCTTCCTGCTCCATCGTTATTCTGCGGAAGAAAAAAAAGCAAAACAATAATATAACTATTTTTTTTTTAAGAAATAGGGTACTGCTGTGTATATTTTTTTGAATTACCATACTTTACATCGGACGTGAATTTAGCTGTAGATCAATGACAATAAAGAATTGCCCAGAAAGAGGGGACACACAAAAAACAACAAAAAAACATCAATCATGTGACAGTTAGAGGTCAGCCACTGAACGTACATCAAAGGACAAATTATATAGATTTAAAAAAAACAACAAAAAAACTCTTAGAACCGTATATTTTAATTTAGAATACACCAAAGTCATGTTATCTCTCGTAAGCGTCCGGTGCATTTCATTATTTCAATGGTGCATATTCATGAGACGTCTTTGTCTTTCTGGCCCGAGAGATCCATCGAATGATCGGCTTCTTAACCAAGGGCACCGGCAACGCCCGGGAAGCGAACGGCAGTGTAAAGGGGCGCGGGTAGACCCAGAAACGTCAGGTTAATCTGCATTGTTATTGGCATTTTTCTGGATCTAGGGGAAAACATGTGTTTTTAAAGAGTTTGGGGTGGGGGGGGGTGCATGAAAAATTGTGAAATCAAGAGAGGGCTCGGTGCTGCAAAAAAAAAAAAAAAAAAAGGGGGTGGGAGTGGGGTGTGGTGTTAAGCACCCCTGTACTGTGTGTTAAGTCATAAAGTTTGTTGAAAGCAGTTATCATAGGTCATATGTGTTTTATTTGTTCGCCTGACTGTGCTCAATTTCTCTTCACTATGATCTTAATCTCTCTCTCTCTCTCTCTCTCTCTCTCTCTCTCTCTCTCTCTCTCTCTCTCTCTCTCTCTCTCTCTCCCTCCCTCTCCCTCTATTTTTCTCACTCTTCTTTAAAACAAAATCACACATACCCATGATGATGACCACGCATACCCATGATGATGACCACGCATACCCATGATGATGACCACGCACACCCATGATGATGACCACGCACACCCATGATGATGACCACGCACACCCATGATGATGACCACGCACACCCATGATGATGACCACGCACACCCATGATGATGACCACGCACACCCATGATGATGACCACGCACACCCATGATGATGACCACGCACACCCATGATGATGACCACGCACACCCATGATGATGACCACGCACACCCATGATGATGACCACGCACACCCATGATGATGACCACGCACACCCATGATGATGACCACGCACACCCATGATGATGACCACGCACACCCATGATGATGACCACGCACACCCATGATGATGACCACGCACACCCATGATGATGACCACGCACACCCATGATGATGACCACGCACACCCATGATGATGACCACGCACACCCATGATGATGACCACGCACACCCATGATGATGACCACGCACACCCATGATGATGACCACGCACACCCATGATGATGACCACGCACACCCATGATGATGACCACGCACACCCATGATGATGACCACGCACACCCATGATGATGACCACGCACACCCATGATGATGACCACGCACACCCATGATGATGACCACGCACACCCATGATGATGACCACGCACACCCATGATGATGACCACGCACACACATGATGATGACCACGCACACACATGATGATGATGACCACGCACACACTTTACTCATGTAGGCTATCATAATTTTGTTTTGTTTAAGCAACTCTCATAAATCATCATTGACGTTGTTGCGTCTTGCCCTGGCGCCATCTTCAGGTTACTGGGAAGTCGACATTCGACTAACCCGAGTGGCGGCTACCGTCGCATCACGTTTCTCCATGAATCATATCGTGATGGACTCATCAACGGCCCGACGCCGCACTTGGGGAAAGTGAAAGAACTTCTGCTGACCCAGAGAGACAACAACAACAGCAACAACAAAATAATAAACATATTCTTCAGATTGTGCGCAGAAACACCAATAGTTGGATACACAAAAGCCAAAGGTGGGGGGGGGGGGGAAATAAAAAAAAAAAAAAGGACAACGTTGTTTTTTTTGTTTTTTTCGGGGTTTTTTTTATTTTTTTTTTTTTGATTCATCTCTTCCCGTGAGACATTGTCCTGATACAGTGAGTCCCAAACTTGATGGTGAGTCGGCTTTGTCTAAGATGAACTGCACTGGTTCAGATAATTTGAATTGCAAGAGCTACTTTGTCCAAAGAATTATACAATGTTATAGTTATTCATTTATTTAAGACAAAAATGACCCCGCCCCCTCCTTTTTTTCTTCATTCTTTGTCTATAGTTCTGTGCCGCTACAACCCTCCGTCTCTCTTCTGTCCACATCCCTGCCCTTCATCCTGCTCTCTCTGTCTTTCTCCCTCAAATACTCTCAATCTCTCGCTCTCTCTCTCTCTTTCTCTCTCTCTCTCTCTCTTTCTTTATATATCTCTCTCTCTTTCTCTCTCTCTCTCTTTCTCTAATTTTATATATTTCAGTAGCCCTCTATCTAATAACTAAATAAGATATTCAGTCTTTACATTTATCTATCCGCCCGTTCGTCTTTCACTCTTCTGTATCTTCAGTTCTTTACTCACGTGATGATTCTTGAACAGTTTCCTTCAACAATGTATTAAGCAATTAGACAATTAGCTTTGGAAAATAAAACCAAGTGATTGCAAATTTTTTTTTTAAAAAGTGAAAAGAACGCCAATTAAATCTACTATAAAGAAAAGCAACAGCCAAGGGCACGTCCGGAAGAAACAGTCCTAGCTGCAAAGCCATCTTGGACGGGTGCGATAGCAGCATTCCGACCAGATGGGTCTTCGCTTCCGAGAAGCGGTCCAATCTGCAAAGCCGTCTTGGACGGGTGCGATAGCAGCATTCCGACCAGATGGGTCTTCGCTTCCGAGAAGCAGTCCCAGCTACAACGCTACCTTGGGCGGGTGCGAAAGCAGCATTTTGACCAGAAGCGTCATCACTTCCACTAATGGGTAAGGAAGGAGCACCCTCAGTAACCTTAAGCAGGGACTTTTTAAAGGATGGTTCTTTTTAGCTGTGTCCGAAGGTTCTATAAGAGCAGTCAGGCTACGGTACTCCTCTTAAGGAATTCGATGACCTCATGGGACTCTTTAAGTCTCTTCATTAAGACTGACATATTTAAGTCCATAGGTCAAAGGTCTACCTCTATAGAAACCAACTCAATGTTGGTTGTAAAATACACATAGGCATCACATAATCGATACCCACAAAGTTTCTTGCGTCGTTTGCAATAACCGGGGCCGTACTTGTTTGAAGTAATACTGTTTGACAGTGATTCTCAATAATTGAAAAAAAAATAATACAACCTGTAAGCTTCACTTTTGGCCTAGTTTAGAATTAAAAATGAACCACAAATTGACGAATTTCGGACCTTGTTTATGTTTTGATATCCCCCCCCCCCCAATGAAAAAAAATGCTATCGCGAGTACAAAGTTTAACTACCCTATGCTCATCTTTGCTAGTCGGTGCTTCAAAGACGACGGTGGTAGCTTTTTGCCTTAGACATCTGTTTTACTATCTATTTAATACCACCTACCCTTTTTTGTTTTTAATGTTCAGTTTGTACTGTCGAGTGTTTACTTCGTTTCGATTGATTTCGTCTCTTGAATTCTTTCACTCGCGGCTCATGCCAGAGGCGTAGCTAAGAGGGGGCAGTTGGGGGGGACAATGTCCCTGGGCTTTGATGTTATTTTATTGATGAAAATAATGGGTTTGAGAGTTTAAAAAAATCAAAGGGATGCGTTTTAAAATGAATCTTGTCCCCCGGGTGCCAAACTCTCGAGCTACGCCTCTGTCTCATACAGTTACACTCATCTATCTGGTCCATAAGCTGAGATGAAATGAAGGCATATTGTCTGGCCGCCTCAAAGCGAATGAATATTGTTATCAGATAAACATACGGTTTAGTCTAGTTATTCTGCTCCCGTAAGAAACCTTTGATGTGCTCTTGGTGAGAAGGTGATCGCATGTAAATACGCTCTCATTACAGGAACATTTTTTGTTTGTTTTGGCCCTTAGGACTGCAATTTTCGCCTTAATGATTTTCTTGGCTGATAACCAGCCGAATACTCCTTTTTTTTTTTTTTTTTTTTTTTTTTTTTTTCTTTT
>CAXITT010000711.1:233001-247281 GCA_964033795.1 Lymnaea stagnalis | reverse complement strand
CAGCGTGAAAAAAAAACCAAAAAAAACAACAAAAAAAAAAAAAAAAAAAAAAAAAAGCAATATTTCTTTAAGAACTTCCACAAATTTGATTCTCTCCAACTGAAATTGGTTGGATTCCTTGCCGGTGTTCTTCGGAGATGCACAACGTGGTGGCAAATTTAAATTCATAAATGAAAAGATGGTACACACCATTTTAGCCCACGCGTTTGATTTGTTAAATGTTTTGTCCGAGCCAAAGAGATGACAATCGTGACTTGCACGGCTTCCCCTGGCAGAGGGGATGACCTAGAGGTGGGAGTTGGATGATAGACGAAGAGACCGAATGAAGCACCATGGGTGTGTCGTGATACGGCGGAAGACTTAAAAGTTGAGATCTGCCACGTTGTCCACGGTGTCTTCCTGCAGTTGTATTTATTCATATTCTTGTACGGGCTGACAGTAATATTTGGCTAGTCATCTTTGGCAGTAATATTTGGCCGCAATATTTCTCCTGTAATTTGTGTCAGTAATATTGCTATTGTAATGTTCGACAGTTATATTTTGATTGGAATGTTTTATCAGTAGTATTCAACGTGTGATATTCATCAGGTTATGTTCTTTGTAGGATTGGACAGTAATATTTGGTTTGCATTGTTTTACTCCATGCCAACCGTTCATGCCTCCAGCCTCAGCGTGTTCTCGGTAGTGAAAATGAAGATATGTTGATAAAGTGTTGTGAATAAAAAATCTCGAGGAAGGAAAAAAAACATTTGCCGACCACTGTTATCGCTCGTATGTTTGGTTTTTTTTTGTGTGGTTTTTTTTTGTACCGAATCCAGGTTGGACAACGCTTGGCTTGGCTATATTCACGAGTCAGGATGATTCATAGTCTAAACTTCTGGCTATGGTGTACAAAGTGTCCAGATGTACGAAAGTCACATTCGCTTGCAGTTCGATTTGACTTTCCCCACCCATCGACTTAGTAACCTATCGAGAACAGTGCTGCTTGGTGCCGTCTTTCTTTTTCTTGCTAATACGGTCACCCTTTAAGACACCCTTTACGTGACCCTTTCCGTCACTCTTTACGCCACTCTTTTCGTCACCCTTTACGTCATCATTACGTCACCCTTTACGTCATCATTTCCGTCACACTGTACGCCACCCTTTCCGTCACCCTTTACGCCACCCTTTACGTCATCATTACGTCACCATTCACGATCACTGATGTATGAGCGAAAAAAAATGTTCTAGACTTTAAATACGAGTTCCTACGTGGAGAGGCAGACAGACCCATTTCTGACATTTGCCAGACCCATTTCTGACATTTGCCAGACCCATTTCTGACATTTGCCAGACCCATTTCTGACATTTGCCAGACCCATTTCTGACATTTGCCAGACCCATTTCTGACATTTGCCAGACCCGTCATCCTTTTCACTTCTAGGGTCATCTGACAGCTGGAGTTATGTGACGTTGACAAGTGCGCGTTCAAGATTCGGGTGTTTCAGTGCTGTTAGTTTTGGCCAATGATATATATGATATATATATATTTATATATATATATATATTTATATTTAACCCCATTACCACCACCACCCCAAACTCCACTACCACCTTCTCACAACCACGACCACAACCCCCACCCCAACACCACCATCATCTCCCTCAACACCACCACCCTACCATCCCCACCACCACTCTTAACACCTTACTACCACCACCACCGCCAGCACCCCAAAACCACCACCAAAACATCACCACCCTAACACACCATCATCACCATCACCACTTTCAACCCAAAACCACCATCACGACCCCTAACACCACCCCAAACACTACCATCACCACCTCAACACTACCACCACCACCTCAACACTACCACCACCACCTCAACACTACCACCACTCCATACCCCTCCCCCACCGCCACCATCACCACAACTACTACAACCACCCCTAACCATCACAGCCAAACCCAGCACCAGCACCCCCATACCCACCCCCACAACCCCCAACATCATCATGACCATCACCACCATCATCACGACCATCACCACCATCATCACCACCCTGAAGCCCCCTTTTAAAAAAAACGCAGCGGAATAATCTTGCCTTCAAAACCTTCTGATCATTTTTACACAATGATTAAAAACCCTAATGCGCGCGCAACCAAACAAAGATGGCTAACGAAGCAGGAAGTGACGTCCCTGAATGCTTTTCTTTTGGCTGAGCGAAACTCCTGTAAGGGGTCGTCTTTGGTTATGGTGGCAAATCAGACGTCATATTGATATTACGTTTCAGAGAGAACACGAAATTAAGTGAAATCAACATTATCGCAATATGCGTGTGGACTCCAGCTACAACAATGTGACTATTTTTTTGTTTAAAGATTTTAATATTTGTCATCTACTAAATCGTATCACTCGTTAGTGCTGCCCTGGATCACAGTTGTATTACAATTGCACAGCACATTCCTAGATATGTCTGTCTAATTTAATTAAATAATAACTGTTAATCTACGAGTTCTCGCGAGACTTTCGAGAGATCACATGACCTAACTATGGACCAATCGGATGAACGTGTGCTCAAATTAAAAAAAAAAAAGATAATAATAATGTCAGGAGTTAAACAAAGTTAACAACGATCGTGTATTCTACCAGTGTAGAGTTAAACCCCTTTCCACCCAGGCGCGCCCCTCCCCCACCCCCAACAGAGTGTGGTAGATGTGTATCAATTATACGATCACGGGTAAGCTCAAGCTGGACACTGCTAGGTCGGATCTTGACCAATCCTGGATAAGCTTCAGCACGTGACTGTCTCGGGCACCTCGTGGCAGACGACGACAATTAATTAATTCCAGGCCGAAGTCAAGTGCTCGGGGATTTTAGCTCAGTACCGGGGGAACGTGATTGGCAACCATTAGATTCACTCTCTCATTCTCTGAGTTTACTCTCTGAATACTAGTACCCAACTACTGGCCTTTGCATTCTCTTAGTTTACTCTTTGAATACTAGTACCCAACTACTGGCCTTTGCATTCTCTGAGTTTACTCTTTGAATACTAGTACCGGTACCCAACTACTGGCCTTTGCATTCTCTTAGTTTACTCTTTGAATACTAGTACCCAACTACTGGCCTTTGCATTCTCTTAGTTTACTCTTTGAATACTAGTACCCAACAATACTGGTCTTTAGATTCTCTTAGTTTACTCTTTGAATACTAGTTCCCAACTACTGGTCTTTCTCTCATTCTCATAGCTTACTCTTTGAATGCTAGTCCTTACATTACTGGTCTTTCTCTCATTTCTCTTACTGTAACTACAAGTCTTTCTCTACTTCCCTTTTCTTACGTTTTCCTTAAACTATAACATTCTTTCTCTCTAACACGTTACCCTTAACTACACAACAGTCTTCTCTTATTCTCCTACAATACAACTGAATGAGAGAAAGACTATATTGTATTTACGAGATTGTAATGTAACTGTCTACTATTGAATAGGCTTTCTCTCAATCTCTAATACTGTAATTCTCTAATAGCTTCCTTTTTTATTTATTTTTTTTTAATTTTTTTATTTTTTAAAAAAAATTATCTTTTTCTTCCTTTCCAAATTTTCCATCCAAAAATATCCCAAACTCATTCGCAGTCGCAAACCTCTCATTACGTCATTGGAAGAATACTTCCCCCCCCCCGAGTGAGCAATTTTCCTTTTAAGCAATTTTCCATGGAGGTCATTTCTGTTCCACGTGTCATTTCAAGAGCGCGCGCTTCCGCCAAGATTGACATTCCCTGACATTTTCAATGGCATCATCTATGATTGTGTCATTACAGCCAAGTAAATGTTGTGACTTATATTACATGACGCAGTGCCCGAACCCGGTCTAAAATATCCCCCGGGGAAATATGTCCTGCATGAACTGGTATTAAACCTGGCTGTCGTTCAAGATAAAGACATTGTATTAAAGAACACCCATCTCGTTGCTGGGGGTGTGTGTACACCCATCTCGTTGCTGGGGGGGTGTGTGTGTGTAGAGACAGCGGGATGGCTTAGAGACCATCATACAATGCATAATCTCGCGCCAAATTGTCTGATCTCGTAATATTCCATTGTTAAAGAGTTTAGTGTTTCTTATTTGCGTTCTCTCGAAGAATGGCCTGGCTCATCAGTCTGATTTTCTATTACGCCATAGACCAAAGCTTGGGATTTAAGACACACAGCTTGGAATGTAAGACATATAGCTTGGGATGTAAGACATATAGCTTGGGATGTACGATATATAGCCTGGGATGTAAGAGACATAGCTCGGGATACAAGACACATGGCTTGGGATGTAAGACACATATCTCGGGATAAAAGACGAACAGCTTGGGATGTATGACGTAGCTTGGGATATAAGACAGGTTAATCCCATCAATGCGTCGTTTACCCGGTGTTTAATCTTCTAATGCACCACCACCACCTCACACCCTTTCTTCAAGTCAGTTTTTAGAAGAATATTTGTATCTCTATTTATTTAAAGTGATCCGAGTGTGCTTTTTTGCCTGTAGCACTTGACCCACCTCGAGCCCATATTAACCTAGATCTCCGACCGTCTGGAGGTAGAGAGGTGCCTATGAAGGGGGGGGGGGCATGAAGGAAATGTGAAACGTGTTTTTCGCCAGAAGTGTGCCCATTTTTACATAACCGCTTCTTAATAAATGATAAATGACATACAATTACGTAAGTGAAAAAAAAAATTGAATATGAAAGATGTATATGAAATTCATTTAGATACTGATTAATTTAAAACTTGTGCCAACCCTCACATCATCTTACGTCAACTATTTTAACTTTTGTAAAAACATTATTTCTTCTCTCACACGGCATTAAACCGTATAAGCCTTGTGTCCCTTACGAGAGAAAGCATACATGATACTCTGTAACCAAGTGTTCTCAGCACTTTTAAATGAACCCGCATGAATGAACAATTGGAACTGCATTAGTCCAGCTTTGACTATCTCCATGGCGACCGGCAAATTAATTCTTGAACTGTCTGCGCTTATGTGGTCGTAGCTAAATACAGATACATTTTTTGGACTATCTGCACTTTTGTAGGTGTAGTGGGAGAGAGATAAATTCTTTAACTATCTGTGCTTTTGTAAGAGTAGTGGGATAGAGATAAATTCTTGGAACATCTACGCTTCTGTGGGCGTAGCAAGATAATGATAAATTCTTGGACTCTCTGCGACTTATGTGGGGTCTAGCACGATATAGATGACAAGTTTGCTGAACGCAAATATTCAAACTCTACAACAACAGCAACCGACACACCCCTGGGAGAGAGATAAATTCTTTAACTATCTGTGCTTTTGTAAGAGTAGTGGGATAGAGATAAATTGTTGGAACATCTACGCTTCTGTTGGCGTAGCAAGATAATGATAAATTCTTGGACTCCCTGCGACTTATGTGGGGTCTAGCACGATATAGATGACAAGTTTGCTGAACGCAAATATTCAAACTCTACAACAACAGCAACCGACACCCCCCCCCCCACCCCCCCACCCCCATTTTGTTTTATCTTACAGCACACCGTCATACATGGCGTTTGGCTGATGCAGTTCTGATAGTTTATTCAGGAGACAGGAAGGAAAACCGTGCCGCTAGACTGGAAGCGTATTCTCTTCGAGACGAGTTTTGATCGCATCGATTGTATTTTGTTACGTCACATCTCGTTGATTTGATCTTTGATGTTTTCATCTTATTATAATTATTTATTTTTTTTATTGATCAATACCTTGACGACAAATTGTTTTAACATATTCTTGTAATATAAAAAAAAAAAATGACTTCCATTAAGTATACAAGCCTTAGCTGCAGGGGCGTCATTTGGATAGGGCAGGATGGGGCATTTCCCCCCCCCCTCCTTTTTCACTACATTTGCAGGTTTTATTTAAATTGCTATGTACTTTGTGGCCTCACTACATTTGCAGGTTTTATTTAAATTGCTATGTACTTTGTGGCCTCACTACATTTGCAGGTTTTATTTAAATTGATATGTACTTTGTGGCCTCCAGTAATAAACAACTTAACAAGCCAAGTTTGAGTTTTGCCCCCCCCACCCCACCCCTAATCCCTGAAAAAACCTGAAATGACGCCCCTGCTTAGATGATTTCGTCGTTGTTAAAAATTGCAATTTTTTTTCTGGTGATAGCGACACGGCGTATCCTCTCAGGGCTTGTGTCACTGTAGAGCAGCCGCTCTCAGCCTGTGGGTCGCGACCTCTTTGGGGGGTCCAACGACCCATTCCCAGGGGTCGCCTAAGTCCCTCTGAAAACACATATACCCTACAGTTATGAATTAGCTACGAATTTAATTTTGTGGGTTGGGTTCGCCATAACATGAGGAACTGTATTAAAGGGTCACGGCATTATTAAGGTTGAGAACCACTGTGGTAGAAGGATGGTCCTAAAACACCCTCTAGAAAGGATGCATTGTTAAACAAAAAGTATCGTTTTTCCATAAACCAAATGTTCGGCGCATATTGGTTAAGTAGTGAAATAAGTCCAACGTCAATACCCACAGAAGAAGCAGGGGTCATGTGTGACGCCATTGCTACTTCACTTTTTTTTCTTCTTCTTCTGAGAATGCTGGTAATGTACGATGGCTGCGTTCTGATAGTGGACAGAGGACTTGGGGAAATAGCACAGGGTACTTAGTGATAGATTACAGCAACGAATAACGATATCAGAGAGGGGAGCAATCCTGATGGAAGGAGATCGAAATGGTTATCGACCGTCATTTTGGTTGTATGTTATATTTTGTGTAAGTTCTCTCCCCCCCTCCTCTTTCTTTTTCGTTATGTTTGTCTGCCCTGTCGCATAATAAGACTATCGGGACACTTGTCAGTGACAGACCAATGTGCTGTATTGTAAAGTGTCAGAGAGGTCAAAGAAAAATAAGTGAGGAATGGATGAGAAGAGGGACATTTTTAAAAAAAACGCAGTGTCCGAGAAGTCATGAATAGGAACTAGTTAGGCACGTTTAGGAAATATTTTGACATGTTTAGGAACTAGTTAGGCATGTTTAGGAAATATTTAGGCATGTTTAGGAACTAGTTAGGCATGTTTAGGAAATATTTTGACATGTTTAGGAACTAGTTAGGCATGTTTAGGAAATATTTAGGCATGTTTAGGAACTAGTTAGGCACGTTTAGGAAATATTTTGACATGTTTAGGAACTAGTTAGGCGTGTTTAGGAAATATTTAGGCATGTTTAGGAACTAGTTAGGCATGTTTAGGAAATATTTTGACATGTTTAGGAACTAGTTAGGCATGTTTAGGAAATATTTAGGCATGTTTAGGAACTAGTTAGGCACGTTTAGGAAATATTTTGACATGTTTAGGAACTAGTTAGGCGTGTTTAGGAAATATTTAGGCATGTTTAGGAACTAGTTAGGCATGTTTAGGAAATATTTAGGCATGTTTAGGAACTAGTTATGAATGTTTAGGAAATATTTAGGCATGTTTAGGAACTAGTTAGGCATGTTTAGGAACTAGTTAGGCATGTTTAGGAAATATTTAGGCATGTTTAGGGACTAGCTAGGCATGTTTAGGAACTAGTTAGGCATGAACAGGAACTAGTTAGGCATGTTTAGGAACTAGTTAGGCATGTTTAGGAACTAGTTAGGCATGTTTTGGAACTAGTTAGGCATGTTTAGGAACTAGTTAGGCATGTTTAGGAACTAGTTAGGTATGTTTAGGAACTAGTTAGGCATGTTTAGGAACTAGTTAGGCATGTTTAAGAACTAGTTAGGCATGTTTAGGAACTAGTTAGGCATGTTTAGGAACTAGTTAGGCATGTTTAGGAACTAGTTAGGCATGTTTAGGAACTAGTTAGGCATGTTTAGGAACTAGTTAGGCATGTTTAGGAACTAGTTAGGCATGTTTAGGAAATAGTTAGGCATGAACAGGAAATAGCTAGCAATTTTAAAGACATAGTTGGGCATGTTTAGAAAATAGTTAGGAATGTGTAGGAAATAGTTAAGCATGTTTAGGAAGCAGGCATGAATAGTAAACATTTAGGCGTGTATAGGAACTATTAACAGATGTATAGGAAATAGTTAAGCGTGTAAAGGAAATAGGTAGAAATTTATTTTTTTTAAACTTCGGTATGTTTAGGAAACAGGGCATCTAAAGAGAAATACGCATGTTTGGAAAAGTGGCATATACAAATCAAGGAAAAAAATATCAGACATGTTAAACGAAAGAATTAGAAAATTCATTTTAATGTGCTAGAAATTTAATTTGAAAGTATGCGAAAATCCATTCGAATGTGACAGAAATTTCATTAGCAAGTATCAGAGAAATAATACGGATGCGTCAGACATTTCATATGCAAGAATGAGACATTTCATCTGAATGTGACAGACGTTTCATATGCAAGAATCCGACACGCTATATCGTCGAGTGAGTCATGGTACAGAAAAGTGTCCAGCACAGACAAGAGAACAGAAGTCTGAAACGAGAAAAAGACACTTGATATCCCCCCCCCAACCTTTAAAAAAAACTGAAAAAACAACAACAACCGGATGAACTGTTTAACATCACATGTCACGTTGCCCTACCTCGCCATCTTTTGTGTATCCCCATCCCGTCGGCCTGGTCAGTTCAGCCAGGACCAGAAGGATCTCCCCCCCCCCATACACCAATCTAATCAGACACCGTGTTTGTATCTGGTCTTATGCGTACAAATAACGGTCGGGGAGACCTCGAGATTTGATCGTGTATAACATAATTATGATCTTTGGGGGGGGGTAGGGGGGACCTCGAGATTTGATCTTGTATAACACAATTATGATCTTTGGGGGGAAGTAGGGGGGACCTCGAGATTTGATCTTGTATAACACAATTATGATCTTTGGGGGGAAGTAGGGGGGAAGTAGGGGGGGGGGACCTCGAGATTTGATCTTGTATAACACAATTATGATCGTTCCTTTCAACATTTTGCGGAGTTATTAGTTTTACTTACGAGAAGGAATAAATAATGGTGAATAACTTTGTTATCCTGTTGTTTCCTTCTTACCAATGAAATGTATTTTTTAATGTGAGCTGTCCTTCCAACGAATAATTGACTGTTACGTTATTCTCGTTTCCAATATTAATACATTAGTAATTATTGTATTAATGAAAACAACCCCCCCTCCCCCCCCAAAAAAAAAATAAAATAAATAAAAAATAAAAAAAAATAAAAACACAACAACCAATGATTTGAAATTGCTACATGGCAAACATTAGTTCACAATAGACAGCTCATATGATAACCATAGAGCACTTGCTCAACTTAGACGTGAACGTTTGCTATAGTTTGAATTAGAGAGACATTGAAGAGCTGTTAAAATGCACTCTTTTGATCGTCGTAACCAATGTTCCTTTTAAGCTTTGCTGGTTCGTGTGCAAAATCAGACAGTTGTGTGCAAATCTTTACAGCATCAATTTTATTTTGTGTGCAAAATTGTACAGCCCACAATAAAAAACACACACTTACGGGGAAATTGGCTGCGCGGTACTCAAAACTGCTGCGCGGCGTCTGTGAGGTCGCTGCGCGGCCGCGCAGCTTAAAGGGAACATTGGTCGTGGCGCTTTCAGAGGTTGAAGGTTCTTGAAATCTGCTTAGTCACGTAGTTTTTATCTATTTTAACTCCGTCCAGGGCGGGATTGACACATTGCGCGCTTGCCCAAAGCCAAGAATTCTGCACTCCTACGCCAGCAACACCCAACTTTTTCAAAAAAACGCTTATTTATATTTTCCAGTATAATATATAATAAATAAAATATGTCTTATACGTAACACTTAAGACAATCTTTAAAATCTTTGACCCACATAAGATTTTTAAAAAATTTAAACATAAATTTCGACACTATTTTGTATGAACATTTCAAAATCATCTCCTATCTCTGTTACGCTTCTGGTGTGACTCGTGGACTGCTTCCTAATAGACTACTTCCTAATCAGCGAATTCGGAATTGAGAGTAAATTACAACTAAATGTTTGAAAGAAAGGATGTTTCAAAATGAGTTGAATAGCGCGCAAAATATAATTCCCGATAACTGCGCTAAATAATTATTTTTTTTTAAATAACGCAACTGCGTTTGGCGCGTAATATTTTCTATTCGGAAAATGAAATCGTCTCAATTTAAGTATTGTGTAAAAAAATGTTTGTTTTGAAAAGGGGTTGGGGACATCAGAATATTTAATATATTTCATGGGCTTGAAATAAAAAGTGTGCAGTGAGGTATCATTGGCGGCAGGGTTGTCGCGAAAATTTGGATTCTAAAATGTGCGTTACTTGAGTTCATGTTTTGTCAAGTAACGTTACTAGATGGGGAAGTTCGCGCATTGCTGCCGCCAATGTTTGGCGGGGGTATATCTAGTACTAAATAAATTGTAACTATCTGGTTGTGCTTTCGTCTGCATACACGCCAACCCCCTTCCCCTTTCCCTGACTGCTGTGCTCTGGGCCATGGCCAAGGTTGGCCGAATGGGAAATCCGGCCCGGCGGCTCTTTCATTTTGAGACAGACATCACGGGTGAGACGGGACAGTGAGTTAAATCAATGACTCCGGGAATGTGCCATGAGAAAATTGTGTCCTTACTAAAAAAAATAAAAAATATTAGTTTCATTCTTACTAATGAGTATTCACAAAGCACTACAAAAAGGCCCCAAAAAAACCATCAAAATATGAACATGGGTCCGAAATGGGCATGTTTAGTACAGAATTTTATGGATTCATCTTGTTTAAAATTTAAGAACTTTTTTTTATGTCTTTCTTTAAAAAAAAAAAAAAAAAAAGCATCATTTATAATTTACAGCCGATGTAGAGTTTTGGCCTGCCTCACTTCCTTCCACTCAGACTTAACTCATGCTTTTCTTTTGCATGCATGGCATCCCAGCTGCTGTAGATATTTTTTTTTCATACCATCCGTTCCATCTAACCTATGTCTGCCTTTGAGCCATTTTCCTTCTAGGGTTTTGGTATAAAATATGTATGAATGTCAAAAATTCTCTTTGTCGCTTTGGGTTGTAGCCCACTGCTTGAAAAAAAAACAAATAGGATCTCACGTGTACTAAATGAAAAGTTACCAAAATGCTTTCCCGTTGACACAATGTGGGAAAAAAATACGGGTGTCTGATGACGTAAAAATCCATCTCCTCTTATGGGACAATTTTTTTTTCTTTGTTTCGTAGCTTGGCAATCGTATTGTTTTGTGTTTGCTATTCGTTCTGTCTTTTTTTTAAATGTTTGCTCTGAAGAGTATAAGACAACACTAAATTTTTCATGAGTGGTTAATTTTTTTTTCTTTCTTTTGTTTATGCATCCCATAGTCAGTAGCAGGTAGGTTATGAAAGGTTGTCGAGGAATCAATAAACGAAGTTGACTTTTTTTTTTTTTAAAGGCTTGTGAATAAAATCGAATATTATTTCAAAAGGTATTGTATTCTGTCACACTTCACGCGGTTGGTTGTTAATACAGAGATGACAGTTGGCTAAGTCTATGATAACTGTCACGGTCACATCATCAACGTGAGTAAAACTGGATGTTACTAGGCACTGACACTTTATTCTTAGCAAGGCTGTATTCACTTAATAAATTAGTACCATCATTTATAGAAAAGGATGCATCCATATATATTTAATATGTTGTTTTTTACAACAGCAGTCCTGCCGGCATATTCCTGTTCATTGTCATTTTACAAGACAACAGTTGGTGACGCAACCCTTGCCATGGTGTTACCAAACACATCATGAAGAAATGCTTATTCTGAGATCGATGCCAGATCCTGGCGCGCGCTCCACGCTACATTGGAATTTGATCTACGCGACTTGGTGGGGGACTTTAAAAGTGCACTGACCTGGAACGCAGTTTACAACACGAGAGAACGTTTGCCCTACATTCCAAAAACTAAGAACATATAATAAAATGAAAGATACTCTCAAAGTTTTCTTTTCCCCGTAGTTTATAAGCAATCTCGTTGTGAGCCCGTCAAGAGATAATACTAGGCATATTTGTTCTGATAATTTCTGTTCTTTAAAATGCTTTATATTAACTTCGCTTTAGGTTGGCGGGCTGGCTGGAAAGACTTTCGGACGAATAATTGATCCGTTTCCCGTCAACCCATCGAGGTGAAATTTGGCACACAGACACATTTCCGATGACAACATATTCTATCAAATCTTATGCCTGTTTTTCAAGGGGAACAAGAAGGAAAATTCCCGATAACTGCGCGTAATAATATGCTTTTATATAAAAAGTGCGTTTGGTGCGTAATATTTTCTTTTTTTTTTTCTGAAATAGTTGGTGAAATAATTCTGCGGTGTAAAATTGGGTAGGTCATTTGAATATTAATATTGTTAAGGGGCGTGGGAAAAAAAATGCGGTTGCGAGCCTGTTGGCCGGGGGGGGGGGTAATTGGGATTTGTATAAAGTGCGTTATTCATATGATGCATGTTTTGTCAAATTTTCAGCCTCTCCTACCCCACCCCCAAATTGTTCTAAAGTACATCTTATAAGGATTTATACTAAACACGATGTTATAGAGGTTGTTTGATGTACGGACCACTACATTTATAGATTCATGTTCTTTTAGTATTAAAGTGGCGGTCTGCGCCTCCAAATCCCATGTGTCACAGACGTAGCTGTCACCATCCTGCCAGTGCCTTTGCCCCCACACAGGATATACGTCTTTTTTGTTTTCATTTTGAGGGAAAACGCAGAAAAAAAAAGGAGTAAAAAATGGTCGATCCGGATCAAGTTTACCAAAATGGGAGAACGTTTGGTGTAAAACTAAAATGTCCAATTTAAATCCCCTCCCCCCCCCCCCCCAAAAAAAAAAAAAAAAAAAAAGAACTAATTTTTGAAATGCTAAAACTGGATTATATATCCTATTGTTTTCTTGGTCTTCGAAGAGAAAGTTATAGGAAACCGAGATCCTTTGTTGGGCTGCGTTCAAATTTTTTGTAAAACAGAGTAGCTTGCCCGTGGTTGGCGCCTACTTTTACCAATTTGGGTTGGTTAAAAAAATCATGTTTTTCGTTTCTGAACTCGATTCCAGTAAGTTAAGTAAGGTTAATTAAAACAGACCCAATAAGATAGTTTTTTTTTTTGTTTTTTTTTACATAAAATGTATACTTGTACACAGAATAATTTCTTGGCTCTCACTTCACGGTGACGTCATCCGTTCCATGTTGACTAAGCCAAACCTTGACAGCCGCTAATGATATTCAAGCGGAATTGATATGCACAAACCCTTTAAGCTCTTCTCTCTCCGAAAATATATATTTTTTTCTTCCTGCTTGGCCGTATCCCATACTGCAATAACAGAGTCCAACATTTCGCATCTAAGAAGTGACTTACTTTCCCCACGAACTCTTTAAACCCATCTTGTTCGTGACCACCAAACTACGACGTCACCACAAGTGAACACTAAATATCGCCATCAGTAGATTCGGCCAATGACGCTTCTTGAAATCTTTGACCACCCCCCCCCCCCCCCCCCCCCCACCCAAAAACACTATCACGAAACAAACCTTTTGCAGTCTTCTTTTTTTTTGTCTTCTATATTTAGGAAAACATACATAAATTTCGGTAAAAGATGGGTCAAAGTACACATTTTCAGATGCTACCATGACTATGTAAAGTACCCCTGTAATCACTTTCAAGAAGATCTAAGCTCAGCGAAGTGATCACGCAACAGCTGTTCGATATGTGCGAAAGGAGGGGGGGGGATGGGGGAATCCTCAGAAAGACATACCGGCCTTTGACAAGATAAAGACGGATTGAGAAATTGGGGACAAAGCAAGAGATGCGCCGGTGGTAACGGGACACCAACGCGGCCATGACAAAAAGACAGGATGAGAAAGGACAGGGCACCTTGAGAGGATGGCAGACGACATAGGGGAAGTAAAAGAAGTTGACCTGGTGCGAGGGACGGGTCTCCGGTAGACCTGGTGCGAGGAAAGGGTCTCCGGTAGACCTGGTGCGAGGGACTGGTCTCCCGTACACCTGGAGCGAGGCACGGGTCTCCCGTACACCTGGTGCGAGGGACGGGTCTCCCGTACACCTGGTGCGAGGGACGGGTCTCCCGTACACCTGGTGCGAGGGACTGGTCTCCCGTACACCTGGTGCGAGGGACTGGTCTCCGGTACACCTGGTGCGAGGGACTGGTCTCCGGTACACCTGGCGTGAGGGACTGGTCTCCGGTACACCTGGCGTGAGGGACTGGTCCCCGTAGACCTGGTGCGAGGGACTGGTCTCCGGTACACCTGGTG
>CAXITT010000711.1:208236-223404 GCA_964033795.1 Lymnaea stagnalis | reverse complement strand
CCCCCCCCTTTCTCAACAAGTGTCAAGTTTTCAATTACCACCCTATTTAAATATGTCAACATTTTATAAACCCCAACCACCACCAACCCCCCCCCCCCAAAAAAAAAGGGAATTTTTTTATAAATAAATTTAAATAAAATGTATTTTATAACTCCATTTCACCTTGTGCTGATCCATTTGAATGACACAAAATTGTAGGAAAATCATTTTATTACATCTTTAGCTTTTTAAGCCACAGGTTAAAAAAATGTGTACACTTAAATTTTATAATGCAGAACCAATTGAAAGGTTGTTAAAGACTAAATATCATTGTTTGTGGTATACATATGATTATTGTCAGTAAAGCTGACAATTATAGTATAGTTCCTAGCTGCTATCATCTTCCCATAGAGTAGCCAGCTTTGCTCTAACGTAACAATTGACATCAGGGACATCGTTTGGGTAGGGCAGGGGGACATTTGCCCCCCCCCTCCCCCAATTTGCAGGTTTTAATTTTTAATTAAATTGCTATGCACTGTGGCGAAAACCCGACCAAGTTTTAGTTTTGCCGCTCCCCTTGATATCAAAAAACCACCTGAAATGACGCCCCTGGTGAGCATAGTCTATAGTAGCTGATTTATCATTTTCATCTTGCGGCACCGATATACCAGACAAGTCAGCATCATCCTCATCTAACCATTCAGCACTTAAAATAGAAGCATTGTCGGTGTGAGCGATACTTGCCAAACGCTCTCTCTATCTCCTTGCCGCTACTCGCATTGCTCGAATCCTATTTTTGTGGTGCTATTTTCTTATGCCCAAGAGGGCATTGTCGGTGCTGTTGAACATGCTTTTTGCAACATGTCTTGTGATGCAGAATAGATGTTGCAGATTTTGCGAATTCGTTCCAGGCGCGATGCTATTAATGTTACTCTCTTTACATTCCCCTCATGCTCAAAATATCGTCGTCCTACTCTATCCATTTCCTTTATCTCGACTGCACATGAAACTCGAATCTTGTCCTTGCGCCATACCTGCAACAGAATCTACAGGTGAAGAGAGGCCAACCTTTGACTTCTCTTGCACCACCAACAACGTGTGCGAACATTCTGACCAGCCATCTGCGGGGCACAGACAGAAACACATTAAATAAATCTTAGATTGTTAAAAACCTTTTAAAAAAAAAAAAAAAAAAAAAAGACTATTTACACTCATATACACTTATAAATTTTTCAAATGATGTAATAACCAGTCACTTTTTAAGATTAAAATTTTAATAGATGAAAACATGATTGTTGAAGTCAACTAATCTAGCCCCCCCCCCTACCCTCACCCTTGTCAACACCTGTCTAACAATTACAAATCTCGTCCCCCCCACCCCCCCACCCCCCACCCCAATATTTCGTTGACTTAATAAATGGATGCGCCCACCCCCCTTGGTTATTAAGTGTTTATAATGTGTCCATTCACATAATTCTGTATACACAGAATACTGTTTATATTATAACTACATTTAATTCTGTATACACAGAATACTGTTTATATTATAACTACATTTAATTCTGTATACACAGAATACTGTTTATATCGTAACTACATTTTAAAATGAATAAAAGCTTATAACTGTTTCTTTTTATATACTGCTTCCCTGAACTGGTTCAGCATATTCAGAATAGACGAACATAAAAATTCAGATGCGTCTCATGTCTTGGAGTTTAAAAAAACAAAAACAAAAAAACAGAAAAAATAAAGGAAAAAAATCCGATAATAATAGTTGTCCATCTCGTAACCTTCATACATGCCCCTGTAAACAATAGAAGCCCCCAAACTGGATGCACATACGTCTACAGACTTAACAGCCTGTGGTTTCAAAGGTTGATCATAATGTTCTCTTCCAACTGTTCACCACGGCTTCATCTGCCCACACTTAAATAACATAATTTCATGTGCTCAAAACAAAGACGACAATTTCTTGTGGCATCCAATGTTTAAGGCAAACCGAATTGTTACTCTCTTTAATCCCATTTTCTTTTTTAAATAGTTGGTCTCCCTTTACTCCCAGGATAAAACAAAACAGTTTTTGTCTCCCTTTACTCCCAGGATAAAACAAAACAGTTTTTTGTCTCCCTTTACTCCCAGAATAAAACAAAACAGTTTTTTGTCTCCCTTTACTCCCAGGATAAAACAAAACAGTTTTTTGTCTCCCTTTACTCCCAGAATAAAACAAAACAGTTTTTTGTCTCCCTTTACTCCCAGGATAAAACAAAACAGTTTTTTGTCTCCCTTTACTCCCAGGACTCCTAAAGTGATCTGCCAGCAACAGATGAATCCTAATGTCTTCTGGGAAAGAGATGCTTCTGTTGCTAAACGTTTTTTTATTAAGTCTTTTCTCTTGTAAATGTTCGAGACCTTAAACTTTGTTCTGACATATTTAAGATAACTTGGTGTGTTGTCATCCAAAATGGGGCAGTTAATATACAGTTGTGTTTTATGTGGTGGACGTGGGTTTACATGTTGCACAATATAAGTTAAAGAATGATTGGAGTTTTTTTATTTAAAAAATTTAAAAAAAAAAAAAAAAAATTTGGGGTGGAGCTAAAATTTTGAAGAAAAAAAGAAAGAAACTCAAAAAAGCGAAGTTAATATAAAGGACTTAATTTAATTTTTTTTTAAAGTTAAATTCCTTTTTTAAATATTTATGAGGTAAACAAGCAGGTATACACTATAGCGGAACGAAACGATCCTTCCCAATATTGATAAATTGGTTCATCAAACCCTTGCACTGGTTCAGATCATGCTTAATGTTTAGCCCCAGGGTTGTTACATTCGGGGGGGGGGGGGGGGGGGGGTGTGTTAGGTGGGGGGGGGGGGGGGGGGGAGAGCGTCTGAGCTATGGAAATAGAGACTTTTTAAGGGATTTTTAAGGTTGAGTAAAAGGATAATCTCGTAGGCTGTTTAAATTCTTTTAGAATAGAGTGGCTTGCCCTTGGAAAATGCCTACTATTTATCCTGTGGGGTTGTCCGTTTGTAAGCTATGGGGTTGTTAGGTTTGTAAGATATGGAGGATTGTGTGGTTTGTAAGCTATGGGTTTGTGTGGTTAGTAAGCTATGGGGTTGTGTGGTTTGTAAGCTATGGGGTTGTGTAGTTTGTAAGCTATGGGGTTGTGTGGCTTGTAGGCTATTGGGTTGTGTTGTTTGTAAGCTATGTGGTTGTGTGGTTTGTAAGCTATGGGGTTGTGTGGTTTGTAGACTATGGGATTATGTTGTTTGTAGGCTATGGGGTTATATTGTTTGTAAGCTATGGGGTTGTGTTGGTTTGTAGGCTATGGGGTTATGTTGTTTGTAAGCAATGGGGTTGTGTGGTTTGTAGGCTATGGGGGTTATGTTGTTTGGAAGCTATGGGGTTGTGTGGTTTTTAAGCTATGGGGTTGTGTTGTTTGTAAGCTATGGGGTTATGTTGTTTGTAAGCTATGGGGTTGTGTTGTTTGTAAGCTATGGGTTTGTGTGGTTTGTAAGCTATGGGTTTGTGTGGTTTGTAGGCTATGGGGTTATGTTGTTTGTAAGCTATGGGGTTATGTTTTTTGTAAGCTATGGGGTTATGTTGTTTGTAAGCTATGGGGTTATGTTGTTTGTAAGCTATGGGGTTATGTTGTTTGTAAGCTATTGGGTTGTGTGGTTTGTAGGCTATGGGGGTTATGTTGTTTGTAATCTAAGGGGGGAGGGGGGGGGTATGTGGTTTTTACGCTTTTGGGCTATGTGGCTTCTAAGCTATGGGTTTGTGTGGCTTGTAAGCATTCGAATGTGGAACGAGCCTGGGTCTTTACAATTGTATGTGGTTGTCCCCCCTCCCCCCCCCCTCACTAAGCACTAGTAATATCAGAGCTCTTATTTCAATATTTAATAAAGATGGGGATAGAGATATCATAAACCCCCCAGGATAGTAACTTAAGCCCATAACAAAACGAGATATCAGTAATGAGACGTGGCCACAGCTGTTGTTGGACCTAACAATGCCATTATAGTATGTGACCATCTCTCGAGCGCACTGACCCCCCCCTCCCTACTACCTCCTTCTTTGCTGGGAGGTAGACAAGCAACCACGTTTGCCACAGGACTTGTATTTCCGTTCGTTTGTCAAACTGACATCTTTGCGGTCGCCAACACGCCATTGGACGTTTCTGGGCGCGTACATGTATCCAAGGGACAAAACCAATTTTCGATGATTAACCATTGACGTTATTTTTACTTTCGTATGTGTAGCTAAAATGCGATGGATCGTACCTGAAATTGTACCTTCTGATTCGTACCACATATTGTACAGCTCTATGAAATCATGTATTGTACGTGTCCCGCTCAGCGTAGCATGCCCTTTTTTTAATTTTTACTACTATTTGTATGTGTTACCAAATAGTGTACCAGCTAAATATGTTCCAACTCATAGTGTCCCTCAATTGTACCACCATAATCTTCACCCTTATGTTCCAACTGATTGTATCCTTTTTTTGCGTGTTGTTCGTCCTTCGCATGCGAAGGTGGCCCAGACTCTACTCAACGGTGAGGACGCAGGTGACGCGCCTGTCCTATTTGTGCCTGGCAAGCTTTCCCGCACCTAGGGCACACGTTGTTTTTTTTGGGGGCCCATAATTTGGACTGGAGTCGATTCTACTTTTTCCTTGCCGTGCGCTTTCTTTGGACATTTAGAGGTTCGTTTACTCTCTGAGGTTTGTGCTCCAACAGCGAGCCTGCGTAGCCAGCTTGCACGATTCCACGAAATAATGTCGAAGGAATTGGTTGAAGCTTGTAGACAGTCCTTTAAGCGTAATTTTTAATTTATTTTTTTTTTGGTTTGTTCGTTTGTTTATTGTTTGCCCACAAGCTGATCGTTTCCTCCCCCCTGGAGAGTTCACTGAACATTAGTTGTTTAGGAAAGTCTACTGCCTGGGATTCCCGCTACATGTCTTGCCCATCTGGCGTGTGTCCAAATGCTGGTATCCTCTTTTGTACCAACTTATTTCACCCACATGTGTTTCAGTTGGTTGCACTCGCAGTTAAAAAAATTTAATGAAATCATGTTGTTCCCCGACAAGGCGTTCATTTAATTTAGAGATTATACAACCAAAGTCCCAGAAGCCAGACACAAAACAAAGTGCTCACATCTCATTCTAATGTGTGTGAAATAAATGTGTAATTTTACACACATGTATGACTTTTTTTTTTCCAAATATGCCAGCAGATATTATTTAATTTTCCCCACCCTAAATTTCTCATAACGCAGACATCCTGCTCACTTAATTCACACGTGTCCCAAAGACTTTATTCAACAGGTTTTTCTCTTCTCTCTGAAAAATCTCGCCTGTGTCTCCCTCCTTAGTTGTGGCAAATTCTCCATCAACCTTCCCCCCCCACCCAATATACTCTTCCAAAACCAAAAACCCAAACTACCCCTCTCCCCCCCCTCCCCGTGCCCTTATCGCCTTTATGTAATCCTCATATTCCCCCATGGGGGGGGGGGGGGGAGTAGAGGGGGTAGTGTGTGTGGAACCACTCCCTGGAGCCTTTCTTTTGTCAACATCGATGTGCTCGAAAATGATTTAGGTAAGTGCCCCGAAGACATGACGTCGTTACTTCCGTTTCGGGTTGGAGAGCTGGTAAAATATTAGGTCAGCTTATGTTTTGAGTTTAACACTTCGATGTTCAGCTTACCAATAATATACTTACATTGGTCACGTTGAAGTTTTTAGATAATGTAATTATTGACGTTCATGATGTGAAGGACAGTTTGGTAACATATACATGGGAAGATGGCTTGAAGAGTTTGTACCATTAGATTCATAAAGAAAGACTTGGTGGCAGTTTGATACATTTTAAGGGTTGCGTTCAAGTTGTATGATGAAAACAGTAGAGAAAAAAAGGTATGTGGAAGCTTGAATCGAAAGACATGACAGTAAGAGAAGAACGTTTCGGCTAAGAGCCGTCCTCAGCATACAGGACAAATGAAAATACGACAGCGTAGCAGGTCGAAAGGCATGGAGGACAGGTATTGGTAATGGATGAATTGGAGGCAGCTAATACATAGATGGCAGGAACGTAGGACATGAATGCAAAGTAGGTAAAACATGGATATTAATACACAGAAGACCGGTAGATGAGAGAAATGTGGCAGATAGGTAAGAGATACATGGAAGGTAGGTAAGACGTGATTCGCAAATAGGTAACACAAGAATACCAGGTAGGTAAGAGATGGTTAGCAGGTGGTCAAGACCTTTATGACAAGTTTGCAAGGCACAGAATACATGTAAGCGTCTTGGGTTATACGTAGATTGCAGCTATGTAATATGTAGGTGGCAGGTATGGGTAGGGGGCAGGTATAGGTAGTACTAAGCCTGGCAATGACGTTGCACATGTGTGCCAGGTAGGTGATACATGTGTGGTGACACGGCGATGGAGATGTTGAATGGGTTATTTATTTTATCTTAGGCGTTAATTCAACTTTTGTCAGAGACATGTAAAATGACGTTGTTAGAAGAGCATACATTAATTAAGTTCACGTCTTTTTAAAATTATTTTATACTCAGATCAAGGTTCTTGTTATTCGATGGATGTCAAATGTTATGTTCCAGTGAGAAAAGTCATTCTAAGACTTTATGGTTTTTAAAGAAAAGTACAAATGGGATACGCCATGGTAAAAACCCCATCAATTATCAATGACGTCCACAGATATAAAAACGTCACAGATATCAATGACGTCCACACTACAGTCTAAATTCTCAGAAAAAACATTTTTTTTTTAATTTACATTTTTTTTTTCATTAACACGATTTTGATACGAAACAAAATCTATTTCCTAAGATTCGGCAGAGGGAGAATACGAGTTACGACTTATTAAAAAATAAAGCCTCTTCTCATTTGCTGCATAATTATACACATGAACTTTATTTATTTATTTAAAGTGTATTTATTACTTACCTCTTGTTAGCAGTCGCGTAAGCTCGAGTAATCTCCTCTGTCAATTGGTGTCCAAAAAAAAAAAAAACCACCAACTCTTTTAACTGTGTTAACACGGTCAACTTGATGTACACATTCTGCTTGTCTGACTGATGGATTCCTTTAACTTGATGTGCACAATCTGCTTGTCTGACTGATGGATTACTTTAACTTAATGTGCACATTCTGCTTGTCTGTCTGATAGATTCCTTTAAACTGATGTGCACATTCTGAACTTCTATCTGATCACATCAACTTGATATGCACATGCTGCACTTCTAATCTCATAGATAACTTCAGCTTGATGTGCACATTCTGCACTTCTATCTGATAGATAGCTTCAACTTGACAAGCACATTCTGCACTTCTGTCTGACAGATACCTTCAACTTGATGAGCGCATTCTGATTATCTGTCTCATAGATTCCTTTAAACTGATGTGCACACTCTGCTTGGCTGTCTGGAAGATTCCTTCTAACGTCTTGTGCGCATTCTGCACGCCTGTCTGACAGATACCTTCAATGTCGCGTGAAGCCGTCTTGATCTGTGGCCTCACGTTGGTCAACCTCGTGCACTGACCACTGACAAGATGACAGCAAAACTTCCGAGCACAGGGCCAGCGGCCGGGTAATTGCGTGGCGCCAGTCCTTTGGTTCACAGACGAGTCCAGGAAAGGTCACTGGGCCGCACTAACTGGGGTTACAGTGGCAACAAAGTTTGCTTTTTATTCTTTCAAGATGATAACCACCCCCAGCGCCCCCTCCCCCCGACCCGTCCTCCCCCGACTTCTCCCTTGCCGTGCCTTACAAAAAAATTTAAAAAATACAAAAACAAAAAAATTTAACGAAGGGAAATGATCAATCCTATTGGATCATTCTGTAATTATAGTTTTATGTTAAAGGATGGAATTATTCTTAGCCTTCCAAGCTACAAGGCTTCTCAAAATTTAAATTACAGAACAAAAATATATTATCTTTGTCCTGTGGGCAAAAATAAATTGGAAAAGGGGGGGGGGGGTCCTAAAAAATTAGCTCTCACAAAATTATTTAGTTAGCCGTTAGCTTGCATGTTAAAAGCGTAAGAGGAATAGGCCAGTCCCCAGAGATTTTTATTTAGGTTAGGTCCAGTTAAATTTCTATGGGAAATACAATCGTAATTGAATATTCTTTTTAATGACATTAGTATGAGTCTCAGATTTGTCTTTTTCTTTAAAATAAAATAATTAAGGATATTCCAGATAGTTTGTTTTTTTCCCTTCTCCTCAATGACAAGTCACTGAAGAAGATTCAAAACGATTGAACGACTTCAGTCAGACTCGCAGCCGGATACCACCCACATTTTCGACCTTGTTATGATGCTGTCATGTTGTTTTCATTGTGTTGTCTTGTTGTTGTCATGTTGTTGTCATGTTGTTGTCATGTTGTTGTCATGTTGTTGTCATGTTGTTGTCATGTTGTTGTCATGTTGTTGTCTTGTTGTTGTTGTTTTATTGTTGTTTGTGGTTTTTTTGGTTTTCCTGAAGTCCCCGATAACATCCAAACCGAGAACCACTGTCTCGCAGCTGTCACATTCGTCACAACTCGGCATCCGTCACGTCCTAATTTCCTGGATCCCGTTGCCGATGTCGTAAACACTTCACGACGGAACGCACACACCATATTTCCTCGCCAGCCGTGTCGCTCTCGATGTTCTGTTGACTTCATTCTTCCGACACATAAAGTTTGATGAATGAAACTCGGGGGCCCGGCTGGCAATGTCTGGGACATTGGGCTACGGGAAATTGGTTATTGCGTGAACTGCATCAAGCTGCGACATTGATTCTGTGGAAGCAACAGCCGAATTTTTATAATTTTTTTGTTTGTTTGTTTGTTTGTTTTTTGGGGTTTTTTTTTGTTTTTTTTTGTGGAGGGGGTTAGGGGGTTACAGGGGGGGGGTGCGGTTTGGGTTTGTACAGTGTTATATAAACTTCACGTTAAGCGAGTTCTGTTTATTTTTGTTTGTTTGTTTGTTTTTTGGGGTTTTTTTTTGTTTTTTTTTGTGGAGGGGGTTAGGGGGTTACAGGGGGGGGGGTGCGGTTTGGGTTTGTACAGTGTTATATAAACTTCACGTTAAGCGAGTTCTGTTAATTTTACAGAGAAGTTATATAACAATATTCAAATACTAAACTAAGTTATTGATTTAAAATTATAAAACAATGTTAAAGGAGCAGGTTGTTGTTTTATATATATATATATATATATATATTTTTACCTGATTAAATTAATCCATTGATAATAGCTTGCTTTTAAAGGCATTACAATCGTGGAGCAAGAGTTGTATACGAAAGATTTGATGACTAACAACCCCAAAGCTTCGGTTGCCAGAAATTTGTTTGAAAGAAATTTCGACGACGGAAAACTGATCGACGGAAGTTTGGCTAAACGGAAGTTTGGTCGATTCGATTTTTTTTTATCAGTTCCCACGATCAAATTTTCGTCAAATTTCTTTTTGAACACACTATACCATATTAGAGTCTATTAAAACAAACTAATGCGTGTCTACCGGTCCCTGGCGAAATGTCAAAACGTGTCCACCGGTCCCTGGCGAAATGTCAAAACGTGTCCACCGGTCCCTGGGGAAATGTCAAAACATGTCCACCGGTCCCTGGGGAAATGTCAAAACGTGTCCACCGGTCCCTGGCGAAATGTCAAAAGGTATCCACCGGTCCCTGGTGAAATGTCAAAACATGTCCACCGGTCCCTGGGGAAATGTCAAAACGTGTCCAACGGTCTGGCCAACATAAAGTTTTGGGAAACGCAGCCGTAGGGGGTATGCCATTGACACAATTAAAAATTGCGTCAACTCCTGCCTGCGACGCTGCATGTGCCATGCTGTGTCTTCCACACATGATGTTCCCGTGGGTTATCCAGGTGCGAGGAGAGTGGTGATATGCTGCCTAGAGAACCAGCTTATCCTTCCAAAGCAGGGGTCACCAAACTATGGCCTGCGGGCCGGATACGGAACGTGACGTCAGTTTATCAGGCCCGCCGACGGTACTTGAATTCGCTTCATAAAACGTACGGAATATGAGACGTTGTTATACAATTTAAATCTAATTTGTATTAGGTACTTCGGTAAACAAAAAATAATAATAATGAAAAATTCCAAAAAAATTATAAAAATAGTACAGTTATAAAAAGCAAATTTCACATAAAGAATTGAAACCAGAAATCAACTTTCTAGCGTAACAACTTTTTGAGCAAAGAATTTTTAAAGTGCTATTTCGTTTGGTATTTTTTACTGTGGACTACACCTCCACATTTTGTGAATGACGTGAACTTGAAACTTCGGGGAAAGCATAACCTCATCTTTGAACTTTACAGAATCATCAAAGGATTTCGGAGAAAGCTGTCATTGTTTGAAGAAGAACTAGAAGGAGAAAATTTTTTTTCTTCTCATTTTCACTGTTTCAAAGAATTTTGCGCCACAACCGTCGAAGATGTCAACCTCGATTTTCCCCCAAAAAATGTATTCGTGACTTGAAGCATCATTTTTTTTTGTGTGGAGATTTTCAGATCTTGACAGAATTAAGAGTGACATTCATCTGTTCCAGAATCCTTTTGATTGTAATCTTAATGATGTGCCACTTGAGCTACAGTTGGATATCATTGATTTTAAGGCGAAAGACTTGTTGATAGAGAAGCACAGAAAATGAAAATTTTGTTAAAATGTACCGCTGCTTACCTGATGTTGAGTTTCTGAAACTGGAGAAATTTGCCGCCGGTATGGCATCAGTGTTTAGATCAACTTATGTCTGTGAGCAAAAATTTTTCAAATATGAAGTATGTGAAGTCAAAACATCGAATGAGATTGACCGATAAACATTTGAAAGCAGTTCTCTTGATTGAATGCAGCAATTCCAAACCAAAATGGATGATTTCTTGAAAGTCAAATGGCATTGTCACAAATGTTATTAACCTTTTCTTGCTGCTTAGTTTTTGAGATTCGGATATGTGCGTACTAGGTCTATGGTAACTATCTATTTGCTACCGTCACCTTCTTTGGTTACTTTCTGAGTAAACACATATGTTGGTTACCTTTGATTTTTGTGCATTGCGCGCCACTCACCCATGATTAACATGGAATACTAAACTTAGTTTTTCTTCTTTTCCCCAGAGCTTTCGTTGGGGCTTGTAAGTATTGTACAGTATCACTACGCGGCCCGCGCTCATTTTCTCCGTTATCCGGCCCGTTGTGAAAAAAAAAACAGTTTAGTTTACCTCTGATCTAAAGAAGAAAAAAAACAGGCCTTGTGATTTCATCCTGCTAAGTCTACACCATCGTCACATTGTGACGGACGGTTGCCAGATTTTAGAGTAAATCAAGGTTCCACTGCAAGCCGTCCATGCCATCAGGCAGTACCCTCTAATTTTCATTTTTTTGGCTAATGCTCCTGATCCATGTTTTTGTTGTCAGTTCTCCTGCCATCGGTTGCGAGCCACTGCGTTCTTGATGTACCCATTATGTCAAGTTTTTCATTAGAGACATTCAGAATAGGCAGTCGGGCGAGAAGAAGCAACAACAACAACAATGTGGCACCGTCGTCGTTTAAACAGAGTTCCTCACAACAACACAGCAGAAGTGTGTAGACAATAATTTATCTAGATTCGTTTTGGCTAATGTGAAGAGATAGCACCCTGACGTCATTTGCGTGTTTTGTCCCTGGTTCCGATAGGGTCAAAATCCTGGTTCCGATAGGGTCAAAACCCTGGTTCTGGTAGGGTCAAAGCCCTGGTTCCGATATGGTCAAAGCCCTGGTTCCGATAGGGTCAAAAGCCTGGTTCCGATAGGGTCAAAACCCTGGTTCCGATAGGGTCAAACCCTGGTTCCGACAGGGTCAAAACCCTGGTTATGGTAGGGTCAAAACCCTGGTTCCGACAGGGTCAAAACCCTGGTTCCGATAGGGTCAAAACCCTGGTTCCGATAGGGTCAAAACCTTGGTTATGGTAGGGTCAAAACCCTGGTTCCGATAGGGTCAAAACCCAGGTTAGGGATAAGGTTAGGGTTCAGATTAGGTTTAGGGGTAGATTTAGGACATAAGTTTGCTATGGTAAAAAAAAAAAACACGGTGCTATCTCTTCACATTTGCCTTTGGTTTTTTTTTTCTTATTCAGATGAAAATACACCTTAATGTAACTCATCTGATTAAAGACGCTTCTGTCAACAAAAATTTCTCATAACTGAAAACAGCAGGCTCTGCATCATGTTATCTTTAATGCGCAAGATAGTTTAGATGCTAATTTTTTTAAATTTTTTTTAAAAAACTTTATTGCGAAAGGTAATGGGGGGGGGGGGGAGGAAGCGGGAAAGAAGAAAAGACAATTTAAATGTAGGAGCACGTTTCCCCTGAGCAAGAATGCAGTTATCATTGTTTCATTAAAAGAAAAGCGGTTCATATATTTTTATACTCAAACTGTTACATTCTATGCAATAAACCATCCTCTGCANGGGGAGGACGCGCATACGATCAAGTTGTGTTAAACCGGGACAGCACAGGGATACTACGGTAATCCCGCGCCAAATCCCACCCCACTGGCCAATACGTGAGAGTCGTGCGCAAGCGACACAGCTCAACGTCATCTAACAACGCACAATTAACTGGACGAAGCTACCCCCCATCCAAAAAAAAAAATATGTTTCTAATCGCAACGCCCATGTCTCCCTTTATCGGGTCGTCGTCATTAAATGGATGGCCTAAACGCGGGCTGCACATAAATCAAAAAAACAAAAAAACATGGCCCCGGTCAATTGCCTGTAGAATGGGTTAATTTAACCAAAAATCAATAGTCATTAAGTGTTGCACATCAAAAGATTGCGGTAATGCCCCCCTCATGTTATTGTAGAGCTATTTCCACGAACAATTGTTCTATAGCCTGATTGTTATTTCGGAAACACAATTGTCGTATCGGCAAACGGTTAACAGTTCTTCACCATTTCTAACATAAAATATGTGTTGCTGATTATTTTGTTGTGCAGAACGGCTAATGTTATGGTTGATCCAGGCGGTTTACAAACGGAGATGTTGGGAGGATGAGGAAGGAGGAAAAATAAAAGGAGGGGGTGGGGTAAAAATGGCCAGACGTTGTAATTGTGAGAAAATTCATAGAGAAAATGTCACATATTAAAAGGTCAGATGTTCAGATAGGTAAGACTTCAGAGGGTTAAATGGTGATTGGCTGGAAATTGTGAGAAGGTCAGTTGGTTTGATTGTGTGATTTTTCTGAAGCTCAAATTTTGAGTAAGTTCACATTGTGAGAAGGATGGTAGGATGGTGAGCATGTCAAATGTGAGCAGTTCAGATGGTGAGACGTTTGGGTGTTGAGACGTTCATATGGTGAGACATTTAGATGTGGAGAAGTTCAAGTTCAGATGGTGAGTCGTTTAGGTATTGAGAAATTCAGATGGTGAGTCGTTTAGGTATTGAGAAATTCAGATGGTGAGACGTTTAGCTGTTGAGAAGTTCAGATGGTGGGACGTTTAGCTGTTGAGAAGTTCTGATGGTGAAAAATTTGGGCGTGAAGAAATTTTCAACGGTTAAATCTACAAGAAAGTGAACCAAATGATTATTTTCAATTTTTGAAATATTTAGAGAACCAGATTGCAAGAAGGCATTGCTTTTAAGTGATTGTTATTGAACAATATCAGAATTTCAAATAGTCTAAAGATCAGAATCTGAGATGGTGAAAAAGTCTGAGAGTGAAACAAGTGGACGATTGCAAGTTGAAATTTCGTCAGATGTCTCCAATTTACTGACGAAAATCCTGGTTACATCAAAACATTTATAAAAAATTTTTAACCTGATCCCATATTTCTTTTTCACATCATCTTATTTACAATTACCAACCTCTTTTTCCCCCCACAAAAAAAAAAAAAAAAAAAAAAAAAAACAATGCGTGATTCGACCAGTTTTATACCGATTGTGTCAACTCGGAAGCCAGTCTATTTAACATTGAGGCGGTTGAAACTGAACTTTTGATATGTATTTTAGGTTTGGTTTTTTTTTATATTTTTTTTTTTTAAATTTGAACCTACGGCAATAAGAACGTTAAATTATTCTAAAAAAATGTTTCATCTACAGGAAGACATTTTTTATTCATTAAAAAAAAGCACACACACACACATTTCTCAAACCATTAAAAATTTATAAAAAGGTTGATTTTTTTTAACTAGCTCCCCCCGTGGCACTTACATCTCTATCTACAGAGAACAGATTTTTTTTAATCATGTTAATTATCTGGTAGGCTTCTTTTATTCGGTTTTCTGAATATGGCCGGCGCCAGTTTATACGACCACTTTCCATTGATAATCAACTCTTTTGCCTAATGATTATTCTAAATTGACTTGTTGCTTTTGTTTGTGTGTGTGTGTTGAAAATTGTACGGCTTTACATAATCAGTTCGGGCGTTGTTTGATGGATGGTGATGGTCGTTTGAACTAAGGCCAAGCTTGTTTATCACAAAACGACCAGGAAGTTGTCACCCATCATCGTGTTCAATGAAAAAAAAAAAAAAAGTGTGTATGCTTAAATCGGAGGCCGTGTGTAGATCGTGTCCAAATAACTTAAACACCGCAAAAAAAAAAAATATTTTGAAAATTGATTGATGTCATTGTACTGCTTTTAAGTTGTTTTAAGGAACCCTGGATGCCATAGAGAGATGATTCCATGGGTGCCATAGAAAGATGATTCCATGGGTGCCATAGAGACATGATTCCATGGGTGCCATAGAGACATGATTCCTTGGGTGCCATAGAGAGATGATTCCATGGGTGCCATAGAGAGATGATTCCATGGATGACATAGAGAGATGATTCCATGGGTGCCACAGAGAGATGATTCCATGGATGCCATAGAGAGATGATTCCATGGGTGACATAGAGAGATGATTCCATGGGTGGCATAGAGAGAAGATTCTATGTGTGCCATAGAGAGATGATTCCATGGGTGGCATAGAGAGATGATTCCATGGGTGCCATAGAGAGATGATTCCATGGGTGCCATAGAGAGATGATTCCATGGGTGCCATAGAGAGATGATTCCATGGGTGGCATAGAGAGAAGATTCTATGTGTGCCATAGAGAGATGATTACATGGGTGGCATAGAGAGATGATTCCATGTGTGCCATAGAGAGATGATTCCATGGGTGCCATAGAGAGATGATTCCATGG
>CAXITT010000711.1:156509-208036 GCA_964033795.1 Lymnaea stagnalis | reverse complement strand
CATAGAGAGATGATGCCATGGGTGCCATAGAGAGATGATTCCATGGGTGCCATAGAGAGATGATTCCATGGGTGCCATAGAGAGATGATTCCATGGGTGCCATAGAGAGATGATTCCATGGGTGCCATGGAGAGATGATTCCATGGGTGCCATGGAGAGATGATTCCTTTGGTGCCATAGAGAGATGATTCCATGGGTGCCATAGAGAGATGATTCCATGTTTGCCATAGAGAGATGATTCCATGGGTGCCATAGAGAGAAGATTCTATGTGTGCCATAGAGAGATGATTCCATGGGTGCCATAGAGAGATGATTCCATGGGTGCCATAGAGAGATGATTCTATGGATGCCATAGAGAGATGATTCCATGGGTGCCATAGAGAGATGATTCCATGGGTGCCATAGAGAGACGATTCTATGGATGCCATAGAGAGATGATTCCATGGGTGCCATAGAGAGATGATTCCATGGATGCCATAGAGAGATGATGCCATGGGTGTCATAGAGAGATGATTTCATGGGTGCCATAGAGAGATGATTCCATGTGTGCCATAGAGATATGATTCCATGGGTGCCATAGAGAGATGATTCCATGGGTGCCATAGAGAGATGATTCCATGTGTGCCATAGAGAGATGATTCCATGGGTGCCATAGAGAGATGATTCCATGGATGCCATAGAGAGATGATGCCATGGGTGCCATAGAGAGATGATTCCATGGGTGCCATAGAGAGATGATTCCATGGGTGCCATAGAGAGATGATTCCATGGGTGCCATAGAGAGATGATTCCATGGGTGCCATAGAGAGATGATTCCATGGGTGCCATAGAGAGATGATTCCATGGGTGCCATAGAGAGATGATTCCATGGGTGCCATAGAGAGATGATTCCATGGGTGCCATTGAGAGATGATTCCATGGATGCCATAGAGAGATGATGCCATGGGTGCCATAGAGAGATTATTCCATGTGTGCCATAGAGAGATGATTCCATGGGTGCCATAGAGAGATGATTCCATGGGTGCCATAGAGAGATGATTCCATGGGTGCCATAGAGAGATGATTCCATGGGTGCCATAGAGAGATGATTCCATGGGTGCCATAGAGAGATGATTCCATGTGTGCCATAGAGAGATGATTCCATGGATGCCATAGAGAGATGATTCAGATGGCAAGCATTGAAATATCGGACTGCGGAAAATGAGTTGACCAACATTCAGAGACAAATTAGGGATGGGACTAGAGACCGACCGAAAGTGATTTTCTGATTTCGGCCGAAGCCGAAAATAGGCTGAAAGTTTAAAAATGACTTTAGGCCGAAACCGAAAAAGGAACAATAGTTAAAAATGATTTTTGGCCGAAACCGAAACCGAAAATGAAATATTTAGATATTTCGAAATTCGTTTCTGCATACATTCTGCATACCTCGAAAATAATAGGGGAAAGTATAAATATTTACATTCTTTTTATTAAAAAAATGAGACAATCGAGAATATGAATAAATAAACATCTAATATAACATCTTGTTCTTATAGATCGCTTAGTTTGTTGTTAAAGATCGTTCAGTTTTTTTTTTATTAATGATCGCTTTATTTGTTCTTAAAGATCGGTTAGTTTGTTCATAAAGATCGCTTAGGTTGTTGTTAAAAATCATTTATTTTGTTTTTTAAGATCGCTGAGTTTGTTGTTAAATATCGCTTAGTTTTTGTTTAAAGATCTTTTAGTTTGTTATTAAAGATCATTTAGTTTGTTCAAAAAGATCGCTAAGTTTTTTCTTAAAGATCGCTTAGTTTGTGTTATTAAAAGATCGTTTAGATATTTCATAAAGATCACTGAGTTTGTTCATAAAGATCATTGATTTTTTTCTTAAATATTGCTTAGTTGTTCTTAAAGATCATTCAGTTTGTTGTTAAAGATCATTTAGTTTGTTTGTATAGATCTTTTAGTTTGTAATTGAAAATCGTTTAATTTGTTCTTAGAGATCGCTTATTTTTTGTTGAAGATCGTGTAGCTTTTTCATAAAGATCCCTTAGTTTGTTCTTGTAGATAATTTATTGAATTCCTTAAGATCGATTAGTTTGTTGTTAAAATTTTTTTAGTTTGTTCCTAAAGAATATTTAGTTTTCTGTTAAAGATCGCTTAGTATATTCTTATAAATCATTTAGTTTACTATTAAAGATCATTTGTTTTGTTCTTAAAGATCATTTAGTTTGTTTTAAAGATCGTTTAGCTTGTTCTTAAATGTCACTTAGTTTATTGTTAAATATCGTTTAGTTTGTTCTCAAAGATCGCTTAATTTGTTCTTAAAGATCGCTTTGTTTTTAAAGATCACTTTATTTGTTTTTAAAGTTCGTTTAGTTTGTTCTTAAAGATTTCTTAATTTGTTCTTAAAGATCATTTAGTTTGTTCTTAAATGTCGCTTAGTTTGTTGTTAAATATCGTTTTTTCTGAGAATTAGATGACCGAAAACCTCAGTTTTTCTCTTTCGGTCTAAATTGAAACTAAGCCGAAAGTTAACTTTCAGTTTCGGCCGAAACTGAAACTTGGAAGTGATAAAATGGCCACTTTCGGCGCTGAAACCTAAGCCGAAATTCGGTTGGTCTCTAGGTGGGACACGAGATCTCCTATCAATTACGAGTTTAATGATATACACGGCTGAAAAGGAATTGGCTGGAAGTGTAAGGATTGTAAGGATCTACACTGCATGAGTCGAAATGGTGGGAGACCAGAATGGAGGAGAGACTTAATGGTGGAGCTGAAACTACAGCATTCTAGAACCTAGTCTGTTGGAATTGATTCAAATTTAGATTACCGGAGTTGGAATAATTGTGGCTTCAGGAATGGGCACTCCACCCCTCTCCCCCGCCACCCCCACCCCAATAGTTATTTTCGGTAAGGGTAGTTTCATTTAAGTTAGAACAAAAATACCACGACATGCAAAGGGTTAACAAAGTTGTTGATATCAGAGCGTTGTCCGTCTACCCGTAGTCTTACGTTTCTGCTATCTTTGGAAATATTTACAAATATTTATATCTCTTTTTTTTTTCTTTATAAAATGCTACCAATTTTTTTTTTTTAAATCTAGTACAAAGCTTACTCTCTAAAGGGGTTTTCACACTAATAGAAAAAAGTGAGACTTGATTTACCAGTGACGTCAGGACATATTGAAATGGAAGGGACCACACACTATTATATATATATATATATGTTAATAGAGTCCTTTTAAAAACAGTCCAGCCGTGAGTTAAAGAGAACGATTCACACACAGCCAACCTAAACAATTGGTTAAATGTAATGTGTCGCAGAATTATTTTTTTAAAATACATCTAATGACCTAATTAATATTCTCCCCCTTTTTAAGACCACAAGGAATCTCAATTTTTTTTTTTTTTTTTTTTTTCCGCTGGTCTATTAATTCTATCAGATCTTTGGTCCAGAGTTAGAGTTCTCCCCCTTTGGACAGTCTGGTTTTTTTTTTACTCCATTCTCCACCCTTCTTCTTTCAACCCCATTTCCTCAACCTAAAAAATTGGTTAAATGTAATGTGTCGCAGAATTATTTTTTTAAAATAAATCTAATTACCTAATTAATATTCTCCCCCTTTTTAAGACCACAAGGAATCTCAATTTTTTTTTTTTTTTTTTGTTTCCGCTGGTCTATTAATTCTATCAGATCTTTGGTCCAGAGTTAGAGTTCTCCCCCTTTGGCAAGTCTGGTTTTTTTTTTACTCCCTCCTCAACCCTTCTTCTTTCAACCCCATTGCCCCCCCCCTTTTTCTCCCCCAAAGTCATGGGAAATACAACTGAAAAGGTACACGGCACCAGCTAATTTGACAGAAACATTGAGAAAGAAAAACAGTCATTTTCTTCTCCCCATTAATTTCATTTTCCTCGAGTAGTTTCTGGGAGCAACCATTAAACATTACAATAGTGGGTATTCGAATACTTTCAACAAAAGCAATTTTAATAGCTTTCAGGGGAGGGGGCGGCGTATTTGTTTGTTATTGAATTGCATACAATTCAATTTCGGTTAAAATTCGATAACGGGTTGCACTAAATTATGCTTTCTTCCACATTGGGCCTGTATTCGAATACTGTAATCGTTCATTAAATATCTCTATTCGATAACCAGATCCGGCCACGGCGTGTCGTTTTAGCCCTGGGCAATTCGTTAGAGAGGATTTTCAGGCTGGATCGTTCCTTTCCACCTCTCCCCCTTCTTCTCCTAATCTGATTTCCACTATTAACTTGTTTCGGATTAAATTTAAAAAAAAAAAAAAAACATCTTCTCTTCGGTTATCTGGAAATGCTAATCTTCTACAGACATTTTTAATGCTTGTCTTCTGCAGATATTTTTTTTAACACTGGTCTTCTGGAGATATCTTTTTAACACTGGTCTTCTGGAGATATCTTTTTAACACTGGTCTCCTGCAGATTTTTTTTTTTTTTTTTTTTTAACGCTGGTCTTCCTCCCGACATTTTTTTTAAACTGATTTTTTTTTTTTTTTTTTTTTAACGCTGGTCTTCCTCCAGACATTTTTTTTAAACACTAGGTCTTCTTTGAAACTTTTTAACATTGGTGTCCCTAAGATATTTTTATACGGATAAAAATTTTGAGTTTAGCTTAAATATTTGCGAGCGTTTCTTTTTCCTCTTTTTATTTTATCTATGCATGATCGCTCGGAGAGAAAATGTCCTACAAATTTACATTTTTGAAAGATCTAAAAAAAAAAAATTAAAAAAAAAAGACATATGTTATAACACCTGGACTAAAAATGTGTTAGAAGACCTGCAAAATGTACAACATGGTAGATGACATGGGCAACACGTGTGTTAGATGACCTGGGCAACACGTGTGTTAGATGACCTGGGGAAAAAACATGTGTTAGACAATATTCCCTCTAAGGTTTGCTGATTCGTGTGCAAAATCATAAATTTGTGTGCAAAATTGTACAGCCCACAAACACAAACACACACTTACATGAAAATTTGCTGCGCGGATACTCAAAACTGCTGCGCGGCGTCTGTGAGATAGCTGCGCCGCCTCGCAGCTTAAGGCGGCGCAGCTTAAAGGTAACATTGGTGTTAGATGGCCTGGAATACAAAATGTGTTCGAAGACCTAGATAATTTACAATATGCTCGATAATATGAAAACACATGGCAGATGACTCGGAATACAAATCGGTTAGAAGATCTATTTATATTCACAAACTTACAAAAGGTTCGATGACCCATGGAGAGCACATGCTCTCGATGACCTATTATTCAGTGACGCACGGCTAACAAAAAGTACACATGAGTAACAATTTAGTTTCATTTTTTAAAAATTGTAATGCATTCACACTATTGGGCTTTAACGAGCAAAGTTTCCAGCTATAAATTAATCGAGATGGCGTTTACACTAACTGCTGTGTGCTCATTTTGCATAAATTCTTGTATTATTTTATTTTAAAATATGCACATTATCTTAACCACGTGTGTTGTGAGACGCTGACAAAATACTCTCGTTTATATGGTTTTAAAAATATCAATCTCAGAGTGACGCTTGTGAACAAAAATTATATATATATATATATAATATATATATATATATATATATATATATATATACACATACATATATAATAATATATATATATTTAAAGTCAGTTCGTGATTATCTTGTAAGACTGGCAATAGATTATCACGTGTGCATTAATTATAAAACTGATGATGATATAAGCAATATCCCCAAATTTTTCAGGACACTTATATTCAACTTAAGGGCTAAGCTGTCATAATTTTACAGGGAATAAATTATTTGGTGTGTATCGAAAGGGATGAAAGACTTAGAATGGGTGTTCTCGTATGTAGTTTTTTTGTTGTAATGTTGCGTTTTGTATTTCATTGTGGCATACTATAGATTTTTTTCTTTTCTTTTTTAATATGGATGACTTTTTACCGCGCTTCGAGCCTTTGGGGAAGAAGCGTGATTTTCAAATAAGCTTTATTATTATTATTTTTAATTATAAAGCTGATAATGATATAAGGAAAGGTCCCTTTTTTTGTTGTTGTTGTTGTTTGTTTTTTTTTGGTGGGGGTACTTAAATATAAACATGCGGTGTAAGTTATCATAATTTGTTAATACATAGTTGCTAACAGTTTTATGCTCAATTGAATGAATCCTAGATATGAAAAAAAACGCATAGAAGGCCATAGAAGAGCGGTTCTGAATCTGTGGGTTGCGACCCCCTTGGGGAATCAAACAATCCTTACACAGGGATCTCCTAAGACCCTCGGAAAATACGTATTTATGAAGTAGCAACGAAAATAATTTTATGCTTGGGGGCTGACCACAACATGAGGAACTGTATTACAAGGGTCGCGGCGTTAGGAAGGTTGAGAACCCCTGCCACAGAGTGTCTGTAGATTTTCATTCAGTCACAGAGAGGGGTAGAGCTGGTTTTGGAAGGGTTATATATATATATATACACACACACAGCGATAAATTTGAGCACATGTGCGCCCTAAATAGATAGTTTGATTTTTTTTTTTTAAACCCGTAGAGGAACGCTCAAGGCAGAGTCTGACCCACTATTTGAACATCTCTGACACTAGTTTTCTTAATAAATGAAGCCAGAGCTTGAAGTGGATTCGTCGGTACATGTTCATAAAACTGAGCCAAGAGCTTTCTATCAGACACACCGGAGCCAGGCGGTATCTGGATCACGTGCTCTCGTGCAAATTTTACGGTGATGCTCAAGATGCTTCTAATATTATTATTTTATTTTTTTTGTTTAGAGTTTAGATAATGTTCTCACATTATTTACAGTGATAGATCAGGGGTTCTTACATATTATTTATTGCGGGTGCTCTCATAATATTTATGGGAGATAGATCAGGGGCTCTAACAATAATATGGCAGGGTTCAAAACATTTTTTAATCAGGGGTGCGCTTCACTGTTTCTCAGTCCCTTGTAGGCCGGAGTATATTTTTTTTAAAAATGCGAACAAATTCCTTTGAACACTACACATATCTTATTCTTATTTATTTTATTTTATTGGAGAGGGAGTCTAAAACTTAATGAGCAATTTAAAATGAAATATTTTATCAACATGAAATTATTTGTATTTCAGTGGGAAGTACGGGTCTGCTTTTAGCTAAATGGTAAATGTCGGATTTCATACTTGTCGCTACCACTAGAATACTCGTATCGTGCGTGGTCAGATGCGCCGTTACAAGGACCACTGGGGGGAGGGGGCGGATCTAGCCTGCGGGTCATGGTTTTGAGGATCACCTTGATTTATGGTGATCCATCAGGTTGGAAAATGGGGTGAGGAGCACATACAATGTATGTCCATATGGCAGAGGATCTTATGTTGTTTACTATTATTATTATTTTAATGAAATATTTTTAGGGAATTTGTTGGTTTAAAAATACAACAAAATAAAATGTAGCTGTGTATTTTTATGCCGTATTTATTGAGTTGATATTATAACAACTTTTTTTCTGTCGAGGCAGCCAGTGCTAACTTTACATAAAGCTTGCTTAAGGGACGCCACAGTTGTCCTACCTCAATTATGATAGCTTGTTTAAAAGGTCATACAAGTTGACCTGTTTCACGTTTTGAGCAGGTTCGCATTTTAATAGGAGGTTAGGAAAAGGGGGGGGGGAGGTGGGGTGTAATAATCAAAAGGTCACTTTCATCTTAATCAGTGGTACTACAATTCCTGTAGGGCTCTTGACTGCTCCACCACATCATTCCATTCAGACGTCATCCTCATCAGTAGCGCTAGAACCCATGTAGGGCCCTGGCCTTCCACCACATCACTCCATTCAGACATCATCATCAGTGGCACTACAAATCCCTGTAGGGCCCTGGCCTGCTCATCCAAATCCTTTTATTACAAAATAGTTTTGCTTTCATTTTAAGCAATGTAAAACAATGATGATGATGATAATAATAATAGGCCCCGCACAAACATTTTCCACCTGGCCGCCGCGTATTCTTCTACTGGACACGGGTAGTGCCATTATGTAGGACGAGGCGAGACGCGACAATCGACTCCAGATTATATGGATGTATTTCATTTAAAGACACACGTGAATGCAGAGTTTCGAAAGTTTGCGTCCTCGTAGCAAGACTCGCTTTTGGTTATTCAAATGTTTTAAGCATGAAGTTGCGGGTTAATTAAAAGTACATCTCTACTATTGTTATGACTCAAACAGCCTGTCTGTGCGTGATGATGGTAAACTCCAGTATAGGAGTTAGGTGTTAACAGCCTGTCCATGCAGGTTAACGGAGAAGTCTACTATTGGGACAGTGCTAACAGCATGTCCATGCAGGTTAACGGAGAAGTCTACTATTGGGACAGTGCTAACAGCATGCCCATGCAGGTTAACGGAGAAGTCTACTATTGGGACAGTGCTAACAACATGTCCATGCAGATTAACGGAGAAGTCTACTATTGCTACGGTGTAAACAGCCTGTACATGCAGGTTAACGGAGAAGTCTACTATTGCTACGGTGTAAACAGCATTTCTATGCAGGTTAACGCCCATCTATAAAATTGATTGAATTCATTTTATACATAGATTGTTGATAACCCATGATATTTTTATTTTTTGTAACACCTGTAACAAAATTATAGCGTTCTATGATTGATAAGAATATATAATGACAAAAAGAAAATCACTTAAAGCTGTTCTGCCGAAGAATGCAAAACCGAATTGCACAGGCGACTTAACACACGACATGAGTATAATATTTAATAAATTATCGACAGTTTGAGCGACAGTGTCAACCAGCCGCCGTCGACCCAGTTTTCTTTTTCCAGCGGAACGCCCCGTGAACACTGCACGAGAAATCTTAAAACATCACGTGTGTAGAGAAAGACAAAAACGCTCCATCCAACACGTAAGATGGAAATGCGAGTAGAGAGAAAGTCTTTAATTTAAAAAAAAATAGACTGTTATGTAGAAGACGTGTTTACGTCACTTTCCCCGTGCCGTGAACTCTGTGTGACCCCAAAGTACGCTGCATTCGTATTGGGCGTGGCCTATTCCCATTGATCTTGGCCTTTTTTTTACTACCACCACCAAATAAAAATAATTAATATTTTTAATAGAATTTTGTGGAGGGTTCGCGAGTGAACTGGAAAGATATACAAGGTGTAAGGCGTTTCCAGAAGCGTCGGTTGTACCGTCGCATAGATATGAAAGGGGATTCTGAGAGCATAGAGGGAGATAAGATTTTGACTTCACGAGACAAGAGTGTGTTGTTTTGTGTTTACTCATGTGAATTCGTATTTCATCATTATACCTTATTTTTTTTGGCACATTGTATAAACTGTGTACCGGTACAAGACCTACCATACTCTGTAAGTTGATGATTTTTGTTTAAATATATTTCTTTTCTTTTTTAATTATTTTTAATATCTATCTTATTAATTGTAATTAGTACTGTTTTGAGTGTCGTATTTTTACTATTGTATTTCTCATATCGTCCTTTGTTATGCAATGTTTATAACGAGCCAAAAACTAAAAACAAGAGATTAATTTCTCACAATAGACAGCAGAGCGTAACAATGACAATGCATTTTAAAATGGAAACAAACAGGAATAATAATGTAGATTGTTTTTTGCAATTAAAAGAGAGCTTTAGAGTACTTAATAATAATAATAATAGATCCCTTATAATATTAAACGAATATTGTTAATGAAGACTTGTTTAAATATGTAAAACAATTAATAACATGTAAAAAAAAAAAGTCAGTGATTTTTCATTTATTTTAATCAAGCTTACTCGCACCTCCTGAAAAGTCTATTCTCACCAATAGTCGTCACGTGACTTCTGAGGAGCCGCGCCCCCCCCCCCCCCACTACCAACTCCAGCTTGTGCACATAAATCTCTTCAAATAACATTAACCGTTCTCTGTACAAGTTTTTTTTTTTATTTGTTCATTTAGATTTTAAATACAATTTAATATATCCAATTTTAATTATGTCCTCATCACAAGGATTCAAAACTTTAGGGCCCCTTATATCTCCGGGGACCCATGCACCGCAGGGGGGATGCACGAATAACACGACGGACTGCTCGGTCCCCACTTTGGGAAACCTTGACTTGAGGCGACCCCATTTCAGCGACGCAGGCAGAAAGGGGCAGCTGTGACGTAGCTGAGTATAATTGGGGTCGGGATCTACAGCAGCGGATGAGGGAAGCTCGTGCACATAAATCTCTTCCAATAACATTGACTGGTGTCTGTACGATGTTAGCCTCTGGTAAAAACCCTCTTAAAAATTCCATGCTGCGGTAGGGCAAGGACTCTCACTTTGTTTGAACCATGGTCTCGAGATAATAAGTCTGTTGAAGTAAATTTCTTCAGGTATATTGTTACGTCAAATATTGATGTGGGAATTGTGAAAATCGACAAAAATGAGATTCATTTATGGACACCTTCTCGCCTCTCAAACTAACCAAATTTGAGAACCCGTGATTAGCTGGCGTTTAGTCAAAAGTAATAATCTCGCACCATCCTTGTTTACTAGTTGCAGGCAATTCTTTTTTATTTCGATTGTCTTATCTCTGAAAAAAAATAAATTCATTTAATTAAAAAGTAAATATTTATTATTAACCCATGTCTACCCAGAAGACGTATAGACCAATGCGGTCTTGAGGCATAGGGCCTCAGGCCTGTAGAGTCTCACTCTTTTAGAGGCATCATGCTTTACATGCTGTAAATGAATATTTAACAATTTTGGAAATTTAAAATGATTTAAAAATCAGTTGACAGCACGTTTCCAAATTTTAACCCAAGATATTATCGGCACATTCCAAAAAGGGGGGGGGGTAACCTTCGTCAACAAGTTTTACTTCTCCCAAATAAGTTTCGACAAATAAAAAAAAGTAAACATTTGTGTTTACAATCACGTTACAGAGTTAGACTAAGATGTTATTCCCGGGCGGTAATAACCCTGGCGACGCCACTGCTTTTTCTCCATTAATTTCAGTATTTAGTATGAGGTAGGTGAGGATGGGCAAGACGCCTAAGATGGCGGGTTTTTTTTTTTTTTTTTTTTTTTTGGGGGGGGGGGGTAATTTTTAGGGTGAAATTCTGCTAAATACTGAAATTAATGGAGAAAAAGCAGTGGCGTCGTCTTAAGGGGAGGGGGGGACCAAAAGCATACCCTCAAGGGTGACACAACTGGAACTGGAATGAATTTATTTTATTTTTGGGTTCGGAGTTTTAGCCAACCCCGGTCACTGTTCCGCCTAATTTTGGTGCTGATAGATGCACTTCCCAGTGGAGCAGCCAAGTTTGGTGTCACTCAGGGTGGGCTAAGAGTTGTTCTAGCCCCCTCAACGGTAAACACTCCAGAGTATGCCGAGAAAAAGCCCCGTCATAAAAGGAAAAAGTGATCCCCTTAAGCTTCTTCCTCCGCCCTCGCTACGCACTACCAACCAAGTATCCACTTAACAGTGAACTCATAAATAGCGTAAGCGATCCTTTGCTGTTAGCGGCGGGGGGCATTCCTCAGCGGGAGGAAAATGGGGAGCCCTGCGGGGGGGGGGAGCCCAGCGAGACCGGCGGGTACATGGGGGATTGTAACTCAATTCCAGAGACGGGGAATCAGACGTGACAGCAGAGACACGAGGATGACCACACGGGATATGTCTGGACGTAATGGGGCGTATGTGCATCCGGTGAACCGGGGAGAGCATCGCTGATAGAGTGGTCGAGACTAGGCGACGCGTTGTTGGGATGTACGAGGATGACCACAGTTCAATCCGGACATCCATGGATGGCCTCAATTCAATACGGATATCAATCCGGAAATTATCGGTATGCCCATATTTAAAAAAAAAAACATATCAATCCGAGAATCAACATATGGGCACAACTCAATCCTGGAATCAACATATGGGTGCAGCTTAATCAGCGAAACTGCGTATTTCCCAATGATTCTGAGTAATAATAAGAGCCCCGTTAACAATACCATCCCCCCCCCCCCACGCCCACCCTCTCAATCGAATATAGAGAGTAATTAAATTTTCTTAAATTATTTTTTTCTTATAATAAGTTTAGGAGAAAAGCGAACATTCATAGTTTCGGAGTATGGTTAAACCTGAAAAATTAAACGTAACAAAACACACTTCTATTGCTGCCCACAGATACTACTTACCAGCTAAGTGCTATTTCTTATTTTTATAACGTTTTTTCTGTTGTTTTGTTCGCTGACGAAGTCTTTCTGCCGACACGTTCGCTGTTTTGTTACGTTTAATTTTTCAGGTTTAACCATACTCTGTTTTACTCATTTTATTTTGTACTAACCTGATTGCAGTCTCTCCCCTTATTACCCATTCATAGTTTCATTCAATTGTCGGCGCAATGAAAATTTCAAGTAAAGGAGGAGAACTCTCGATCCACACCGTGACCGTGACCTAAAGGTTTAAACAATCAGTAGGCGTTTCAGAGGCCTACGGTTGATGGCCGTTGTTTTTTTAACAGTGGGTTGGAACACAACCTGTAGGTTGGAACATGATTAAATGTAGGCAGCAGGATGTTGTGTTGTTCTGATGTTAATCTGAGCCGACGCCTGGAATTTCGGCCGCCAGCTGACAAAACCATTATCCATCAACTCAAGACAGATAAGTGGAACATTTAGCGTTATAGAGAGTAGCCCGCCCCCCCCCCCCGCGCCCCCCCCCCCCCAACACATCGCGAGGGAATAACACTTGTTCATTCATGCCTCAATTTTTTTATTTTTTTTAAACGACATGGAAACGTTGTATTGTAATTACTGATCCCTTTTAGCACACAAATCGGAATTTTAAATTCGGACAATAAACACTTTAAACAATTAATTGCGTTCTGATATAAATTTTGTCTTTAGCCTTTACTTAAGATTTTTTCTTTTAGTTCATTTATTTTTTAAAGATTCATTTTAAATGACATGTCAAAGAATGATTGACTCAATGAGATGTTTAGCTCAACTCGCACAATCGTCATTGTAGCGGGGGGGAAAGGGTTGGTGGTATTTCCAAAAATTGTTAATGTAGGGATTCATTTTGGTGGTGTGTTTTTTTTCTTCTTTATCAGCATTAGGTATAAAATAAGGTACAAAATGAGGTATAAATCAGGTATAAAATTGAGTATAAAATTGGGTATAAAATTGGGTAAAAAATTGGGTATAAAATTGGGTATAAAATTAGGTATAAAATTAGGTATAAAATTAGGTATAAAATTGTGCGAGTTGTTATTTTTGAAGCTGAGGAGATACTATGACAATATTTGTATAATACTTCTCTTAAAATGTAGAACACAAAGTGTTTATGATAAACTTCATTAAGTAAGTGTTCACTCCCTTGGCTGTCTGCCCTGTCATATCTACAAAGATAAAGGAGGTAACATGAAAAAAAAACGAAATGTCTTCAACAGGGAAATTTGAAAGTAGCGACTGGGGATTGTTGAAATCTTGAAGCAAGGCAAGAAGATCTGATATTGGATTGGTTGAGATAAATAGGATTACTTGATGTTATAAAAGGTTCAAGAAATAGGAAAATCGATTGGTTGATATATGAAAGGTATATGGAGAAATCAAACAATGGATTGTTTGAGATATGAGAAATGGTAGGAAATGGGATACTGAATTGTCAGAGCTGTACGTTTAATGACTAAATTTAAGTAAGTAGAGTCACTTGAAATTTGTGGAATGCATTTATTTATTTTAAATAATGACCCCCCCCCCCCCCCAAAAAATAACAAAAAAAAATAAAAAAAAAAAAAAAAACCAGGACCAAAACGATAATTTAAAAATTAATTACTTCACTATTTTCAAGGGCACAAATGGTGTAGAATTTACATTTAGCAAATGTGCCTTCATTATAACGTTCACAATTTTATCAACAACAACAACAAAAAATATAAGAATAATAATTACGTCAAATTGATCCAACTGCATTTTAAAAATTCTTGTAGCCTAACTATTTCTTCGTTTCTTTACCAGACTTTCTTAGTAGCACTTTGAATTCCTGGAATAAGGTTTCATGTTGTGGGGGAAGGGGGTAGAGGGGGGGGGCGCCTCTATGTTTAGACTTGGGTTTTTGGAGTTGACTATTTGGTGTCTGCTTCCAGAAGGACAAGTCCTCATTGGAGTCATGATGACGTCAGAGAACAGTCTTAACACAGGACATTTCAACTAGGAATATTAATTCCTTTGTCATCCAGAGTTATCGTACTTTATTGCTGAGTAACACTTGTGCAACAAAATTTTTAAACCAGCCGTGCAATATTGTTAATTCTTGTTAAGATACAACGAAATAATATTGGCGTATCTTCAGCTTAGTCGTATTAGTATTGGAAATTCCAAATTAACTAGACTAACAAAAAAACATTTTTTTTAAATTTATCATTATCAAGCTGATATTAAATTTAAAGGACACTTAAATTCCAGTGTAAGGATTTTCCTCAGCTAAGCAAGCACACTTTTAGGTGGCAAAAAAAAAAAAAAAAAAAAATCCAGGAGATTTCTAGGCAAATCCGTTTGTGAACAAGATTTAAATGAACGATCGTCTTACATGATCTCTAATGTTAGGAGAGTGATCATAAGGAGTTATCTTTTGCGAGGCATGTATTGACCAATTTGTATTATGGTTGTGTGCAATCAGTAGAGTTTGATGAAAATCTAAGCGCCCGATGCTTTTTTTATTTTTGTTGTTTTTGTTTTTGTTTTGGACAATATTGCGTTTATTATTAAATTGAGTTCTTACAGGGCATGAGACTTAGAGTAAAAAAAAGTTTTCTTCTTCTTCTATATCTTAAGGGCCCACGATCAATTTATTGATCATTTTGGCTCCTATGCATGTAGATGGGATTTGCAATGTTTCTGTTACTGGTGTTGATGAGGAAATCATGCACTAGGGTTTGAAGGCTTGAGGCAATAGACACAAATGTGTCTAGTGTTGTCGCCTCAACCGTTCCTTTTGAAAGATTGTTCCAGTCCCTGATTGTCTTGGGCAGGAATGAGCAGCTCCTATACTGGCTTCTTGCTGGTATGAGCCTGAATTGCCTGTCATGGCCTCGTCGCTGTCTATGGGGGAGAGGGACGAGTTTCTGTTTAATACTGGAACAGTGGACCAGCCCATTTTTATCTTTTACATCATTGAGAGCCTGGATTGTCGTCGTCGTTTCTCCAATGGTGACCAGCCTAGTGTTTCTAGCGTGCTGCCAACACTAGAGGTATTCCTGTAGCGGTTTAGGACAAAGCGTGCTGCTCGTCGCTGGAACGCCTCCAACCTGTCAATGCTCTTCTGGCCAATAGACAAGATTTAAGTGTTGCAAAAATGGTATTTATTTTCAAATAATGTCATTTAATATAAACAAAAATATAAGATAAGAAGGCTGATATGCTCTATTTCGAATCAAATTAGCTTAAAAGGCATTGGCAATTATCAACACTGAGTCAATGGACACACACACATACAACGGTGGAAGCACATGATACAAGACAACGAGTCGCCACAAACAGGGTGAATCAAAACGTATCAGTATATTGTTTAAAAATACTGCTATAGATCAGAAGCTGAAGAAGAACACTTTGAAAAGGGAAGCCACTGTGATTTAAAAAAAGAGAGACTCATTGCCCAAGAAGACAAATCCTAAGCCATTATTTCTCTTACAGGTCCCAGATTTTCTCACTATATTATACTATAAACCAAATCAACGAGTTTGCACAAATAACTTCTTTAAAGAACCATTGAAGCTTACACAGCATATCAAGTTGTTATCATTATTACTGCTGCGACAGAAACATGATCAGTGTCATCAATGTTTGCCACTGCTGATTAATTGTATGTGTAGCCATGATGACTAAACACTATCAGATTTTTTTTTAAACTGCGGTATTCAAGATCTGCATTATGTTTTCTTCAGACTTTATTTTTAAAAAAGGACTAGCAGCACTAGAAATATCAAAAACGTCGCGTGAAAGAGTACGGCTATCCAAAACTGTTTTCTTTCTTTTTCTAACCACAGTGTCCAAATATTTTTATTTATAGTATAAACATAAACATAATCTAATCGCGTTTATATTAATCTTTTAATTTTATCCCAACCCAATCAATTAGGCACAGTGGCTGAATTCCAGTTTAACCTACATAAAGTTTATATCAATTTATAATTCTTTACAACCCCAATGCTGGGATCAGCCTTTACTTTTATTTTTTTTTTATTCGTGTGCAACTACGTTTATTAAAATTACTTTAAAATAAATTGTCGTCCCAGATCGTGAATTTAATATTTTAATTAATTTTTAAAGGTAACCCGGTACTTAGTCTGCCCATCATAAAGAGTATGATTGTGTGTGGGTGTGTGGGGGAGGGAGCTATTTTTTTTTTTATTTTAAAAATATTTTATACACTCTCCACAATAGACTAAAGTAGGCAATTTTGTTAGATATGTCGTACCGGTAATAAAAAAAAGATAATAAATAACAGTCTCATGTTTGAATGATTTATTGAATCTAAACCGGATAAATTATTTAGTGTAATTTTAATTATTTGTTTATATTTGTTTTATTTTTTTTTATTTTTTTTTTTTTTTTTTTGTTCTTTTGTGGATTATATTAATTGTTTTCATATTTTTATTGGACATAATATTTTGAAAGGCCAGTGACTCGAAAAAAGTTCAATGTGAAAATAATTTTATTTTTTTCGAATTTGAAACAAGAAATTTTTTTTTTTTTTTTTTTTTTTTTTTTTTTTTTTTTTTTTTTTTTTTTTTTTTTTTTTTTTTTTTTTTTTGTTCTTTTGTGGATTATATTAATTGTGTTCATATTTTGACTGGACATAATATTTTGAAAGGCCAGTGACTCGAAAAAAGGTCCATGTGAAAATAATTTTATTTTTATCGAACTTGAAACAAGAAAAGACCACTCTCATCAATTGTGGAAAAAAAATTTTTTTTTCGGTACCGTAATGATGAGACACAAAGTGAAGTCTGAAAAAATCCAATCTACCTATATGCGTTATACCTACTTAACTATAAAACTAAAAAAAAAAACACTTTTATTTAAAAATCAAAATAATGATGCGTAAGCCTATAGGTAAGATAAGTTTTAATTTTAATGATCATTTAAATTAAAAATAAATCATAAACTTTCACTTTGCTCTTACTCTTACTCTTACTTAAACCTAACTTCTTAACTGTATAGTCTAAACTGATTAAATTAAAAACTAAAATAAAAAAATCACTGAATCAACAACTTTAACTACAATTAAAATTACATTCGTTAAAATTATATAATAATAATAATTAATGATAATTTAATTACATATGTAGGCCAAAAAAATAATATACTAAATATGACAGACTGGTATTAGTCCAAGAAACAACCAAAAAAACTTTCAAGAAAATTAATTGAATAATTATGTAATTATTGAAATTCAATATTTATAGACTGTTGGGTGGGGGGGGGTGTGATGGCGCTGGGATAAGACAGTCCACCCTAGCCCCAGGCTGCACTTTTGTTTATTTATATGGAGGAGGGACTGCATTGTTTTTCCAAATGCAAAAAAAAAATTGTGGGATGGAGAATAGAGGTGACAAAGTTCTTTCCCTACCCTGGAAGTGGAAAGCTATTATAAGTATAACCCTTAGAGGTACACCATGGAAAAGTTTTATTTTGCTTGACAGTGCTTGTTAGTTGTATGCAACAGTATCAGAAGAAGAAATTAATTTAAAAGGAAATGTACCACATTTTCTCGATTGAACAGTGAAAGATGTTTCATATAGATAGGCAATAATAAAAATATGCCTAATTCAATCTTGAGCCTAAACACTGTATTTTGACTCCAGCTACTAATTTAATTTAATGTTAGACATTTTTTTATTATTAGGCCTACTAGTGTTTTTAAAATTACTGATATCTATACTCTTAGCTTGTTTATACATTCCTTATATTTATTTATAGAATTGTACTTGTCTCAAGAAACTTGAGTTTTAAGAAGAATTATACACAGAAACCATAATGCCAAGCCCAATATAGAAGAATACCTACTGAAATGTACTTAGCTTTTTTTATATATATATATATAATTTAAATTTGATTATATGCAGATTTCCCAGATTAGATTTATGCTCCTTTCCATACTGTGCCATACATAAATAAAATGGACGATTACATTAAACGCTTTAAAAGATAAAAACAACCCATGTAAACACTGTTCCCTATGTACAGGCAAAACATTATTTATCTTATTAAATTTAACTCAAATAAGTTTTTAAATAATTTTTTTTAAATTTGTAAAGCCCTTCTTATATTTGTAGGCCCTGTGAACTTTTTAAAGATGTTTTTCTCATCCCAAAAACCTTCCCCTTTTATTCCAACAATTTTACAATTACCCAGTTTAGATCATTTGAGAAATATCAATACCTAAAGCTAAACAAAGTCACCATCTTCAAGAATATTTACAAAATTGCAGAAGAAATAATCTTGACAAAGCTAGAGCTTGACAAAAAAATTATATTTAAAATAAGTTCCTATTATGTCTCAAAATTTTTTATAGAACTGTAATGCATACCATATAATTGTGTCTTGGGATTCTTGCTGTGACCACCTTTGTCTATATCTTCTTTGCCTTATTTGCTTCTAGTGTTGCATAGGCCATTCACACATTCTTGCCCAATATCTCTTCTGGGCCATTCTTTCCAACTCTTTGAGAGCTCTTTGTGTAGTTATCAGGTTGTAAAATTTGCGCTATAAATTAATGAATCTTCTGATGTCGCTGTTGGTTTTATTGTTTACTTACAAAGCCATTTATTTCAATACTCACATTTAGGGATATTTATACTTTTTTGATGTGTATACTACGTTTTCACAGGTACCTATTTTATTTTTACAAATTTTTTTATTTTTATTATCAATATCGTCTTAGAGATGGCACGGAAAATGATCTGATACAAGATACAGCCTGGAACAATGTTATTTTTAACTCTTGGAAACATTGTCCTATATGGCATGCAATGGCTCTATGAAATAATTAGGCAAAGGCGCTATGGACAGGTCATGAATCGGCTACTGCGCACCTCAAGTGTTATCATACAAAGAACAAGGAAAACAGATTTAAGAGTAACGACTTTGCTCAACAGCACGAATCAGTTGTCTGAGAAGTTAGAGCTTGAGGATGATTTCATTCGAATTTCCAGCTTGGTTCCATTGGTAAGGGAGCTTATATCACATAAATAAATCATACCACAATGTAATTATATATTTATTCAATTTTTTTTTTTTCATTAAAAGTATTACTATTCACACTTTTTATAATTTTATGATATTTAATGCATTTAAGTTGAATTTATTCAGTTTGAACCCAAATATTATATTATCTAAGCACCAAAACACTTTTTCTTTTTTTTTCTTTTCAGCAAGAGGTTGACCTCAGCACCTGGACTTCTTACACATCCTATTTAGAAATCCATACAAAGGTTGCCACTCCAGAGCAGAACATTTGTCTTCTTATGGAAGCCAAACGACCAAAAGATCTTAACAAGTTTGTAAACAAAGCCCTCAAAATCCCACCAGCTTACAGGGTTCATGTGAGTGTTTAATATTTAAATAAGCTAATTGAAAATAAAAATGTGTAACATCTCTGTAAGTTTGCATGTAAGACCTACACTTAACATTCTCAAAAGATTTTCATGTTTGACTATCCAATTTATTTTCATTTTTTGCTTTTCTATTAGCTAATTTATGCTATGTTTTTTTTATCCATATAAAATAACTTTTAAAAAATAATAAAAGACAGAAGGCCTTAACTTTAACATTCTCATGTGTTCTTTTCCCTCAGGTTCTAATACATGGATGCCCTATCGCTTGGAAAACTGCAGATCCCTTTGGTATTATCCTTCATTGTAGCTTTCCCGGGCTTCTCATACTGACAGACGCATTTGGGCAAGATCGCCTTACACTGGAAGAAGATCTAGAGCTTGTGCGATTAGTCAGTGAGTGGCTGTTTCCTCTGGCTTCTTTTGTTTAATTTTTTTAAAGTTCATTTAATAAAACCTTCAGCCACGCACAAAATTTTTTCAAAATTATTTATTTAATGATTGCATGATATAATTTATGTAACAGAAATTTTTTTCATACAAAAAATTAACACTTTTAATTAAATGATGGTGTTGAGGTTTATTTTACTACCTTACAGGTGTGATAACAAAAGGGACCCCCCAGAAGCTTGTTCCTCAGTTTAGCGACCAACTATCAAAGACTGCTGAAGACAAGCATGAAGAAAAGTCTGTTGGTTCTAAACATGATATCATAAAAAATGATAAAGAAATAGCTGGTACTGATGCACACTTTGGAATCGACATTAAAGGTTTGTATGGGCAATGTATATTTTATTACAAATATATATATATATATATATATATTACATTAAAGGTTTGTATGGGAAATGTATATTTTTTTACAAATATATATATATATATATATATATATATATATATATATATATATATATATATATACTGTTACTTTATATATTTGTTATTAAATTTGAAAAAAAAAAAAAATCCTAGATTATATATAAGATAAATTAAATGTATTCAATTTATGATCTATCTAAAGAAAAAATTCAGAAAAAATAATTCTTAAAGTTGTCAAAAACCTAAAATGATCATTTTAAAAAAAAAATTGTTATAATATTAATATTAAATATGTGATGTTGTGGGTTCAACCATGTGCTAGCTTAACATTCTTGATAATTGAAATAAAAACTTTTTCATTGTGCGCAACAAACAAGATGTTACCAGTAAAAGTGTAGTTCAAGCTTCAAGTCCCTTGCATCAAGACAGAGATTTCATGGACACTGAGAAGGAAACCAGCTTCAGTGTTGACGATGGTAGCACAGATCATTCTAAAGGCTTGTGTGAGAGTTCTCAAGCCAATGGATCTGTACATACGCCAGTGCCTGCCTGGGATGATAGAAACACAGCGGAGTCCACACGACCCAGACACCCCACCAAACCACCCAATATCCTTGTGTATTGCGGCCTCAAGGACACAGCCAGGATATTTTCTGGAATCAGGTCCACCCTCGAGGCGAGCATCAACACAGATGCTTACACGGTCTACCACCTGAGCCATGAGGTCATGATGTCCGCCCCGTGGTCCAGCAGCGCTGCCCTGCTGATCGTCTCCTCGTGCCCTCAGCTGAGGCCGGAAGTTGAAGACAAGATCATAGACTATGTAGTGAGGCACGGTGGGCGTCTCTTGAGTTTCAACAGCTCCATTGATGCAAGGTTTGCCCGGAAATCTCCGGAGGAAGGCATTGACGGGGACCGGCTTGTTTCATTCAAGTATGGTGACTGCGATGACGTGACGACCGTCAGGGGTCGCTATTACTATAGTGCTGTGACAGAGTATTCTGAGGTCATCATTTCACAGGACAGAGGAACAAGGGATCATTTTGAAAATGGAGGTCACATGATGGACCAACACAAGAAGGCCCTGGTTCTCAAAACATTTGGAGAGGGTACCGGTGTTGCTGTCTTATCTCAGGTACAGAGTATATTAATTGTAAAATAGTCACATCTATAATAGGAGGCCACATACCCATGTCCTATAAGGCATATATATTGCAAAATAAACAAATGACTGTAAAACCTAATGACTTTAAATGATTTGCAAATAAAAATTGAGTTTCATTTCTTTTTTTCTTTTTTTTTGTCTTAGGAAGTGAGATTAAAAATATAATTTTTAAAAATCTAAAAGCCTCTGTGTTCTGTTCAAATATTCTGTGATAATTGGTAATTATAATTGAATAGACAATAAAAACAACTCTAGAAACTGATGCTTAAACAAAGGTAATGAGACAGCCTCTTAAATATTTTGTTCTTCTTTCAGCTTCTCCTTGAGAGGGACCCTGCTGAGTATGCTGCGGATCCCTCTTCCTTTGCCTTGCTGAAACGATCCAACACGGACAGGCTGACGGTGCTCCGTGAAATTCTCACATCTTTGGGGATCGACACCAGTCCTGGGGTGATACCCCCGCTAACTCCCTGTCTCCTGCTTGTTAGGAGAGTTGTAAGTCTCCTCTGCTTTGTCTTCTCTCTTGTGTCTCCTCTGCTGTGTCTCCTTTCTTGTGTCTCCTCTGCTGTGTCTCCTCTCTTGTGTCTCCTCTGCTTTTTCTCCTCTGTTGTGTCTCCTCTGCTTTTTCGTCTCTGTTGTGTCTCCTCTGTTGTGTCTCCTCTGCTTTTTCTCCTCTGTGTGTCTCCTCTGATGTGTCTCCTCTGCTTTGTCTCCTCTCTTGTGTCACCTCTCGTGTCTCCTCTGCTTTTACTCCTCTGTTGTGTCTCCTCTGCTGTGTCGCCTCTGCTTTGTCTCCTCTGTTGTGTCTCCTCTGATGTGTCTCCTGTGTTGTGTCTCCTCTGATGTGTCTCCTCTGTTTTGTATGTTTTCATTGTTGAGAAATAGAGATTCATCTTCAGTTTCATTCTGTTTTACCTCAGAAGCTTTTAAATTATTTTATAGATTATTTTTAAATTTTGTTGTTGTTTGCTCCCACCTGATCTCTTGTCCTCCCAAAGCTTACTTCCAATATGCATAAAATTAGATTGCAAATTTAAGGCACTAAAGATAAGTTTAGGAATTATAATTTTAGAACCTGAATCATATATAAATAATAATATATATAATAATCAAATTTACAGTATTCATTGCAATATGTAACTGCTTTAGAAAAAATATATCTTTTAGCTTGTTTGCAATATTTCTTCCTGAAGATCCGTTGTGGACTTTGCTCTAGAGCAGGCCTGCACAACTCAAAATGTAAGGGCGGGCCATAATACTTCATGAAAGACTTGTATGGGATGTAATATTTTATAAAAACTTGTGTGGGCTGAAAGATAATTGGACAGGTTGGAAAGGTATTAAGAAAAAAATAATGAATATTTCGTTACATCGCGGGCCGCCAAGTGGGTGCTGGCGGGCCACATGTGGGCCGTATGTTGTGCAGGCCTGCTCTAGAGACATTTTATATTTCTAGCAGTTATGACTTTTGATATAGTTTTAAATCTTACAATTTCTTACAATTTTATTTAAAAACATAAACAATTTATTTCTTAAATAGTGGAACCCCGCTACAATGCGCCCCGCTATTATGTGAATTTGGATATAAAGCAATTTCCTATTTATCCATATATTAACTTTTTATTTACAAAGATTCTGTAAACTAGAGTACCGGTATCAAAGAAAAATAACAATGCAATCATAGATCCACTATAACTTGACCAACTTCAACACCACATAGCTCTCTAACCACAAGAGTTGTTGACATGGCTCACTTAGCACAAGAGTTGTTGACAAAGCTCTCTAACCACAAGAGTTGTTGACATAGCTCACTAACCACAAGAGTTGTTGACATAGCTCACTAACCACAAGAGATTTTTAGAAAAATCACCTATATTTATAATTTTTTTTAAAATACCAGTGCTGTTAGCTTTGGATATTGCAAAACCCCACCATTAGGACAATCTGATTTTATGGACCCCAATTATCGTATTAAAGGGTGTTCCACTGTATTAGTTTTAATCTTTTTCAATTCTGGAATTCTTTCTTGAAGGGCTTGAAAGAGACGTTTTTAGACTCCTTCAAACACAGACTGAAAGAAGACAAAGTCCTAAAGGCTCAGAAGATCAGCCTCAAGTTTGTGGATTCTTTTGACAATTCAGAAATAAATCCTGGAGTCCTGCCTGTGGTCACCAGCTTGGACTGTGATATCGCTACCCAGTTCTTTCAGCTGTCCCAATACTGGCAGAACCTTAAGACATCCAAACTAGGTCAGGTCGTGTTCTACACAGATGTCATCACCACCACCATGACTGTGTTTGAGGGACTGCTTTTCTCCATCCCCAAGGACGTGGGGCCCATTGCAATAGCTGGATGCCAGACTAGTGGAAAAGGTATTGCTTTTTAAAAAAAAAAAAGTATTATGGATAAATTTCTTCATCTGTATTCTACAGGGCTTGGGTAACATCGTTTCTAAGTTTGTAGTTTCATAAATATTTTATTTGTTATGTCACTGACGTATTCTAGCAAAGTCAGCCATCTGGAATCTACAGGGCTGAGATAACATAATGTTTCTCAGTTACTAGTTTCACCAATATTTTCTTTGTTATGACATATAACTGGTATATTCTGGCAATGATTGAATCTTAGAAACATAATAAAAATGAATTTAAGATAACTTCCAGCCCTGTTATGTTAACTCCCATATTAAAAAATCTTTTCTGAAGTGAGATTTGTATGCTGTTTTTAAAAATAAAATTAGCAGTTTTAGATCTGTATTTTCAATTTCGTCCATGGATGAATTACCTCTTGGAGCAAAAAAAACTAACCTTTTGTAAACATCCTCATCATCATAACCAGCTGTGTAGTAGTTAACGAGTTGACAATGCATTTAACACAAAATTTGTTCTTTGGGGTACGTTCAAATTTTTGTGAAACAGAGTAGCTTGCCAGTGGTTGCCGCCTACTTTTACCACTTTGGGTTGGTTCCAAAATCATCTTTGTTGTTTTTAATCTCAATTCCAGTAAGTTGAGTATGGTCATTTAAAACAGACAAAATAGTATAGTTTTTAAAATAAAATTTATACTTTTACTCTGAATAATTTCTTACCTCTAAATTCATGGTGATGTCATCCGATCCATGTTTACTCAGCCAAACCATGACGAAAACAACAAATGATATGAAAGCGGAAATGATATTCACCAACCCAATATACTCCTTTCTCCCCGAAAATAATAAGGTGTTTTTTTTTGTGTGTGAATGTACCTATTAGGTTTCTGATTAATGTCTAGATCTCCCCTGCTGTTTGCCAAGGTCAAGTTTGAGAATAAACCCCAGAACAACATAGAATTAAGAAATAATATTAATTAACTTAAAATATCGATGTTGTCATATTTTTTAGTTTTAAAATTTTTTTTGCCAGGCAGAGGAGGTAACTCTTGGTTAAGTCCACAAGGATGCGCCATGTTTACCCTTCCTGTAAGCCTCAGCGTTGACAGTGAACTAGGTCAGCGGGTCTCATTTTTGCAACACATGGTGTCTGTAGCTGTTGTTAAGAGTGTTGTCACATTGCCTGGTTATGAGGTAGGTATTAAATAATATATCAGATCATTTTTTTTTTTTAAATGTTGAATGGGGGTCTATGGCTCAGTTTTACTAGTCTAAAATGTCCAAAAAAGATTATCCAATGAAAAGGAAAAGCAGTTTTCTTAAATTATATAAATTGGAGTACTGGCATTATCTGAGTAATGTATCATTTTCACTACCTGCCAACCTTAGGTATCTCAGCTTCTATCATTGTATTTCAGGATCTTGACATAAAGCTCAAGTGGCCTAATGACATTTATTATGGCAAGGAGATGAAGCTTGGAGGGGTCTTGGTCACTTCCACAGTCATGGGCTCTGAGATCTATGCCACGATTGGTAAGTAGTCATTGTCATATGTTACCACAGAGTATCATCCGTGCCACCATTGGTAAGCGGTCATAGTCATATGATCGGTAAATATACTTTTAGTATTTTAATTCTAACATAGTTCAAGCTTTATAATAATAACTATGTAATTTTTTTTTTTTAAATTCTATACATAAAATAAACTGTTAAACTGTTTTCAGGTTGTGGGTTCAATGTTGCAAACAGTAACCCAACAATATGCATAAATGACATCATTCAAATGTACAACACATCCCACCCTGACCTTGCTGACCTTCCACCTCTGAGCCATAGTCAACTCATTGCTCGGACCATAACAATTTTGGAAGGCTTAATGCAGGACTTTGATAAAAGAGGCCATGAAGCATTTTGCCAAGAATACTACAAGCACTGGTTACATGAGTAAGTAGTTTAAACTATTTGTTATTGCTGGAGTGTTTCTTTCTAACATCGTTGTTACACTTGAATTCACTCGGATATAATTTACCCTGAAAATATCTTTTTCAAGCAAAATGTGCATGCTCAGAAATTAGCTTACTGGTAAGACAGGTTTTAAATTTATAAACTGTTCAGAGTGTAATGTGGAAGGCACCGTTCCAACCAGTATCTGAATTACCTATGCTACTACACATTTTTTTAAAAAACCCATCTCCAAGTATTTAGAAATCGAGTTAACTTTTCTGTAACTATTAATAATATAGCATTACATACCCCAAAACTCAACAAAGAATTGTTTTTTAATTCTGCAAGATTCTTAAAAACAAGTATCTACAAAATTACTGCTTTCATCCCCGCGTGAAAACTTCTCTTTATTCAACGCTTTTAATTTTAAGTACCTACCATGAAAAGTGTTCTGTCTTATTTACCTAGAATTCTCACTCATATTTTGTCCAAATCTATCACATCATCAAGGGGAGCTAAAGTGACCATACAGCTCGATCAGCCTACCCATGGAGAAATAGCAGGGTTGGACGAACATGGTTATCTCTCAGTTCGTACACCTGATCAAGGTCTGTTGAGTGTCCAGCCAGATGGGAATTCATTTGACATGATGCATAACTTGATCTATGTTAAGTCAAGGACTTGACCACAGACGCCACAAGGGCATCATCACAGGGCTGACAGCACTTCATACGTAATTATTATGTACACATCAAGAACATTTTACGTCTTATGTGGTTTTGTTTTTAACTGCTGAGCACTTTGTGGATTAATAACAGCAGACCTGTTTACTCTTATGATTTTGACATACACTGTATGATTTTGTGCTGTCTTTAACAATTGCAAGCCAAGACCTGTCACAACTACGATTTTAAGAAACTGGTTTGAAAATATAAACATCCAGGTAGTTTTTCCAATTAAAAAAATAATTACTAAAAAGTACAATTTCTGTTGTTAGTTTTAACCTGCTTTCCATTTTTATATTGCTCAAAACATCTGTACAATTTTTAATACCCCCCCCCCCTCTTCCTTTCAACCATTTACAGCATGTTATGGTTATCAGACTGTAATATATTAGAGGGAGATAGGATGAATATGGTATTGATTCTTGGTTTTTTAAAATCAGATTTTCCTAAATTATAAATCTCAAGTTACGTGGTAGGTTTTCTAAATGATGTCATCATGTGTTAATTCTTATTTAAATACATTCTATTTTATGCTGATCTGACTTCGTGTTTGAACCATATTAAATTGCACCAGTAACTTTATTTTTACCAGTCTCAGACTGTGATCATGTGCTCTGCATGTTCACTCAATAAAAATTTATAGCTATAGCAAATACACATCCGCAAAACAAAGTGACCACAGATTACAATATTATCGTTGGTCATCTACTTTTAGAAGTTAGCTTTTTTATGCTAGCTTAACTTGATCCCACTAGACACGCGATGCAAGTAGTTATTGTACATATATATAGTATATATTTATTTATTTACTATTAAGATACTGTATTATATGATTTTGAGAAGCCGTTAATAGTAGATTAGCTTAAAGGAATTAATAGTTGATAGGTTTGGAATTAAATAAGAGTAGCGTTTACTTTTACCAGTCACTATTTGTTGTTTATATTTGAATAAAAAATAAGCTTGTATTATTTTGGCGAGTTTTCAGTTTCATTTAAACTTATTATCCTTTGTAAATATAATAATTCTTTTTAAACTAAAACTTTTTATATTTAACCATTTTAGTTTAAATGTGTACTGGTATAATTGTTGTTTATGTTGGCTCATAACATTAATCAGGTTGTGTCTGAAATCTGTGGCTCTTAAAATGTGTAAGACTCAGTAAGACCCACACATAAAATTAAGGTCTAATATCCAAAAAATGTTGAAGGAATATTTTTTTTTAGTCTAAAATAATAATTGGACAGATAAAATATTTTTTTTTTTTCATAATTACCAGCCGTTACTAAAAAAAAAAAAAGAAAAAAGTTTTTTCTGAATTTTTTTTTAGTATTAATTTTTTTTTTTTTTTTTTTTTTTTTTATTTTTTTTTAGTCTAAAATAATAATTGGACAGATAAAATATTTTTTTTTTTTCATAATTACCAGCCGTTACTAAAAAAAAAAAAAGAGAAAAGAGACTGCAGAAATTATTTTAAGGAGTAATGGTTGTTGTTTTATTTAGCATTTATATAGTTCCACTTATGATTGAATGTCTTCTCACAATATGCTTCAACCATGCACTGATACTGATAGCTTTGCTCTTTTCTCAAGGTTTGTGTCCATATCTACAATTATGTTCACCTTTGATCATCTGCATATTTTGAAAACTTGGTTTAATACAGTTTTCATTGTAAATAATGAATAACTGTTTCTATTTGCTTTGAATGTTCTACTTCCATTGTGGAATGATGTGATTATTAATTCAGATAATTCACTGAAAAAAACAATTTAAAAAATTCAAAACATTCTAGCTCATCTTTTTTAATTATTTTAACAACATTTGTAACATGCATGCATGGTGTGACATGCTTGATATAATCAATGTATAAACAAATGTACCACTGACATACTGCAGCAACAAATTTATCATAAATGAAGAACCTATCTAACCCTATATCTCACACCAGCCAGGCAGCAGCAGGAATCCTCTCGCTAACTTGAATGCCTCAACGTGAACCAAGGCGAGGCCACAGAGGCTGATGTGTCTTTCAGTTGTATGAATAAATTAATGATGTACAGCACAGCTGAACAAATCGGGCATGACGCAAATGTAAACAACTGCTTGGCTCGGCCTCCCCCCCCCTCCCCCCAGAGTACTGCTTAATGAAATGAATCAGAAAGGTGGGATGTGAAATTTACAGGAAGTATATGTGGTGGAGACACGATAGTAAGGGGAAAGTTAAAGAAATTTAAAAACTTTTCCTCTGGAATGCTTTTAAAAAGTGAAACTCATCAATATAAAAATGTTAACGACCCAGATTTCTGGCTACACGTGACTCTGATCCTATTTATTTCTACAAGCCTGAGTGAATCTTTTCAAAAATTATTACTAATATACACAGATTCAGCAGAGCTGAAATAATTATTCTTCTCTCATAAGAAAGTCATCCTTTATTGTTGTCTTTAAATGAGGACACCTGTTTTATGAAACTATGAAATTCACCATGGAAAATACCTACATGAAACAGCAAACAAAAATATGTGTGTGATAAAATTTAATTACTATACCATGCAACAGTTATTTTTTGAACAATTTGAATTGTGCTGCATCATTAATAGGAAATGGCAAAATATTTTGTGCAATTTACAATATATCACAGTGAAATAAAAATAACAAATATTGCATATCAATAAATGAAACTCAAAATGAAATATACAAGTGTCCTAATACACAGTAGAGAACTGTTAAGTGTGATGTTTAAAACAATATCATTATGAGAATTTGAATGACATGGCTCAGCAATTTTTATGACATAATGTATCTTTATTTTTTTTTATACTTACTGGTACATACAACAAATACTCTACAGGTGCATGTGTAAGTATCATGTTACTTAGCTTAAATGTAGGTTTGATTCTGCGGTCTGCATTAACTTGATCACTTTGTGAATAGCTCACAAAACTGTCTTTTAGTGAAATCTCTTTAAAAAATTTTTAAAAATTTAGTTGCAAAACATTCTAGGAGATTGCTATTCTTTCTAACCAAACTGAATTATTTAATTGAAAATCATAAGTATTTTACTGTATACCAAGCTGCTAACCTCAAACAATAGTAACAAGGGAGCTAAAGAAATGGGTGGTTTAGCTCTAGTATAAAATTTAAAAAATGTTTTTAATTGAAAGAAAATGTCTTCTCCAGGGTTACATTGTTTTTTTTAATGTTACAAATGAAATTTGAGTACCCTGTAAAAAAGTGTTGTAAGGTAAAAAAAACTTATATATCATATATAGTAACTTTAATATTTGTTTCTTTAAAAACAGTAATAATTAATTTTTGTACGTCCTCCCATGCCAGCCCGTCAAGGCCGCATCCAATTTTCGGCATAGCTAGCTCATTGATCCCATGAGCAACACAGTGATCTCTCATCTCACGAAGACAGAATTTCAGTGTTGTTATATTTGGTTTATCGTTGTGCTTCTCCTTTGTGACTAGGTAGTAAACATGACGATCACCAACTTTCAATTTAGCCACCTGTCCCACCATTGCTTCTGCAATAGATTTTAAGAACTGTGTCTCTTTTTCTTATAAAAACATATTTAAAATGAAAACTAATTTAAAATAGGAAGCATTATGTCAAATTAAAATAAGATACTAAATGACTAAATGCAACTCAATTTTTGTTAAATCCTAAGACAGGTAGTAAAAATGTTGGTGTAAAAATGAAGTGCAATTTTCAGGAAATTTACAGAGGCCATCTCTGGAAACGTCCTTAATCAAGTTCAAATTTTAAAGAAAGTGTCTGCGAAAAAATATGATTGGTTCACAAGTTTGTCAAAAAAATCTGGTCATGGCATGGGTCAATTCTATTTCCAATTCAATAAAAATCATAAAATGATGATTACAATTACAAACCAAAAGTGAAGTTTAGAATAAAATTTAATAGCAACAAATTTTAATAGGCTTATATAATTTTAAAATACAAATAAATAATATTTTACAATCAATATTGCATGATGTGTTTTAAGCTTACATAAGATCCCCTTGTAAGAAAGAAGGAAAGTTACTATATTTGACTCCTAGACTCAAAAGCTTATTAGTACCTTTGTACTTATTTATTTAAAGTATGATTTTGCATCTTGATAAATGAATAAAGATTGATAAATGGTGTTGTTTTTTTTGTTTTGTTTTAAAAATGTATCAACAATGTGGATCAACTTGTATGTTACTGTTCCTATTTAAAATGTTGACAATGAACTCAAAGAGTCTATGACAAATACTGACATCTCAGTCCTAGTGGGTGAAAATAGTGAAATGAAACTTAAACATTATCTTGAGTCATTACTTTGTTGTTTAAGTTCCTCGACTTTTCCAAAGCGCTTCTTAAATTCAACAGCAATGCCTTTTCCCATGGTCAAATCTTCACTCACACAGTGAGCAAGGCTGATGCTCTCATTACACAAGAATAAGTCACTATTTTTTATTGCGAGCTCCATCTCAAAAACTGAAAATAAAAGTATTTAAAATGTTTTTAGTAAATAAAGTTCAGTGTTACATTCACTGATTCACTGACTCCTGTTTGCCAAATAAATTCACCAATGACCTACATTACATTAATTTGCCCCTTGAATAATTAATTATAATTCAATTAAACTTTGGTTATTTATTTTTAAATTTATAAAATTCAAATTTAACTTTACATTTTTTTGACAAGGACACATTCACATATAAATATTAAAAGCCTATTTTCCATGAACATCTTATTTTGCATACACAATATTCAATATAAATATATTTCAATATAAACATAATATATATTTAAATTATTTATGAATCGAAACTGAAAAATGTTATTTAAATTGTAATTAATTTAATTTAGATCAGTTTTCAGACCCAGAGCGGATGCTGTTTGCCAATTGCCTGCCAAGCAATATCTTTTCTGTTCCTAAACTCAACAATTGCAGTAGCTGAACACCAAAAATTCACTTGTAAAAAGTAAAAGTGTCATCTAACTTCAAAAATAACTAGCACTACTAGTAGTTAGTAGTATAGTATAGAATAGAGTAGGCTAGCTTCTGTAGTGTAAGTCTAAGGCGTCTAAGGCCAAGGCCTAAGTCATAAGTCTGAGCTGAGTCTTCCAAATTCAATTAATACGTGGGCGTACTAAATAAATGTAAACTTTGTAATATGCAGACTGTGTGTGAAAGTGAAAATTTAGTAACAGTATCAACTGTACAACTCGGTCCGCTGAACCGCTGCCTATACAGTTGCAGCCTACGAATGTAGGAATCCGAAATAAAATATCTACTTTCGATTTTCGTAAAACTGACCCGAGTCAGGGCTGAAGACTGAAGAGTGCCTTTTTTTTCATCGCAAATAATAAGGACATATTTAATCAATCTTATGATATTTATTACTCTATATTTTAAGCCAAAAAAAAAAAGAACTTATTTATTTTAAAACATAAACTTGTACAATTTCAGTTATTAAAATAGCAAAGTTTAAGTTTGTCAAAATTTTCAGTTTCGGTTCTTTTTAATCTTTCTTTTGTGCACAAAAGCTATTAAAACACGGAGTGGCTATGGTACCGGGTACTTATAGTAGCAAATAGTTATTCGGACCCAGCTGGTCACGTGAGGTCTTTATATATATTCGGTTGATCACGTGATGGTTATGACGGTACTTCCTGTTGGGTTGCGTTCTTAGAGTTAGAGCCATTATTATCAATCGAGAAATGTGCTAAATTTGAAGACTTTTATGAAGAAAAACGAAGAGCAATGTGACGTAAAGCTAAACGCAAGTAAGAATACGTTTATGTTTATAATTTTATTGTATTTTTTAATTCTATTTTAAATATAGTTCTATAATCATTAACATGACATCATTCAAGGTCAAAGTTGCTTTTTTGGGGGCGGCAAATCGGCTACTGCCTTATCTGAACTTATCTGCAATTGTACTGAAAAGTTTGGCTGCGGCTATTCGGACCCGGTATCAGAAGTGGATACTTCAATTTTAATTCACCGCAAAAATTATTATTATTCACACTTCCCATAAAACAAATGTTCTTTTGAATAAAAAACAGTTCCGAGAGATCAGCCCGCGACCGCCATCTTGGTTATCGTGACCCACGAACTTTGTGTCCTATGTATCCCTAAACCTAACCTGAACCCTAAATGTATCCCTTAACCTAACATGAACCCTAACATGTATCCCTAAACCTGATCAATCTGAATTAGCCTAAAAACTTCAAAAATTACTATACTATACATTATTTCACATTTCCATTAAAACTAGGGATAACAATACTCAATACTTGTTCATAGATACTTTGGTCAAAAATGTAAACATTTTTTTAAAAATAAACCAATGGCACAGTTGAATAGAGCTAATTTTAAACAGAATTATAACACCAAAATCATATTTTTAGCTGTTGTAGTTTTAAAGTTATGAATTTTTAAAGTACGACTTGGTTTGTCCTTTTTTAACATGGACTGCATCTCCACATTCTGTGACCTCATTCCGCCGATCGCGTCATGCGCAATGACTATATAGTTTATATAAGGCTAAGGCATTCCCTTATCACTAAAATACTGTTTAGGGTCGATTTATTTTAAACTTTCAACTTTGGCACATGAATAATTAATTAAAGCTTTCCCTGACCAATGGTTTAATAGTTTTTGCACACGGCAAACACTTATGAATGAAACTCTGAGATAGTACTACGATATAGCCGTTATGCAAGTGGCTGTGAATGGTTGCCAATGACAACGTGTTGCACACGGAAATTTCTGATCATTTATAATATGGACTCTACAGAGTTTTTAAAGCTCAAATTAAAACATTCCAGTTTAAATGTCTTCAAAATGCATTCTGAAACACAAGTTATCAAATATTTTGATGTATATAGTGGTAATAATTAAATATTTCTTAAGTATCGGCAACTTCCGCCATTAAAAAGGGGGCGTGGCCCACGCCATGTCGAAATAAGGCGGAGCCCCCTTATGGTGATATGGGTCACTGGGAGAAGCGTAGCGAACGTGGGACACGACCTACATCAATGAGAATTGGCACAGATATATATCAATATCTGATGCCTTACACGATTTAATATGAAAGACCTGTATTTTATATTTCACAAAAAATTTTGCATGCGAAGATGCCTTATATATACCAAAGATTTCCAAAATAAAGGTCGATTGAAAAAGCAAAATAGTTGGATGGAAATGTAGGCCAAGATGTCTTCCAAATTATAAGGCCGGAAACGGAACTCAAATATATGTCCAAAGAACTAATTTAATAATAAATAGACACACACATCGGAAAATTAAAAACTCGGATTTTTCGGCGCCGACGCCCATTTCCGATACAAAAAAAGTAGTAGTCTCCCTTGTTTTATCGAAGTATTGAATGAATGACCGTTTGATGAGTCAATCCCGGAGTGGTGCCAATTCCATTATAAAGTATATGCTCTCCATTGATCTGACATGACTGTTGTGCCCAGCAGGATGTGTGCTGTGATTATCGGCATAAGTGTAATGTGTAGCTGCTGATCTATCTTGTACAAAAACAAAACATGAAACACTCACTAATCTCCTGACAAATGCCTCCAGAGACCCATTGTTGTGGCAAAACTCGCCCGACGTGATTTTTTCAGACTCGTCGATTTCGACTGAGAATAGGCATGACTTACTGGTGTAAATTATATGAATTTTTTTATGGATGAAGCATGAATGGATCCTAACACATGTGTTTTGTGAAATAAGGCCCATGGAGGCCCTTTAGACACCCCTGGCACAGAGTTCTACTCCTTTTCCTGCCCTCGGGGTACTTTTCGGTTGCTTCAGACAGAGCAGTCCTTTTCACTATTGTGCATCCAATTATGGTTTATTTGAGCTGGGTGTTACTGAGAAAGTTGTCTGCATACTTATTAGTTATAATATTATTCTCTCTCACAAACATTTTAAATTATATATTGTGTAAAAATTGTGAGAGAGCATAAGTACTCAAATGGGGTGCTTATCCCATGAGGCATATTTAAATGCTCTATTTTTTCTAAAAATTCATAGGGGTCATCTCTATCCAATTCAGAACCCCTAATCCTAATCCAAGGATTCACAACATTATCGTAAACATAATCATTTTGATTGATTGTCTTCATTACTTTCCTGATTGTTTTCGTCAGTGTCAGATTCACTGCTAGACAGCAAGAGATCAAGAGGGTTACGTCCCAAGAGGGTTAACGGTAAAGTTTTCGGGTGACCAGCTCTCCTACCAGCAATGCTGGTAGTACATGAATTTCAAATATCCTAGTCCAGAGTTTCCAAGCGTTTTGAAGTCACAGCACCGTTGCTGCACCCACGTCTTTTCAATTTTGCTCTAAGCCAAATTCTTTGTGCACTGTAAAATAGCACTTTTTAAACAATCTAATCCATTTTTGAAACCTTATATAGCCATATCAGGGATTTATTAGTTCTTATTAAGATTTGTGACTTAAGGGGGAGCACGCTGGTAAATTCATACAGATTAGGGAACAAAAGAATTTTTTTATTTTTCAGTCCTTGCCCTGATGGAAAGAATTCATTCCGAACGGGCCAATCCTAAGTATCTGTGATGAAGAGGGTGGGTTGTATCATCCAAAATGTGTTTAATTTTACAATAACATCTTTCTTCAAATAGTTCTTCCAGTGAAAGATGTTAAGTTTGTTATGTTCCTAGCTTTCTTGATAAGTTGGTTTATGTGGTGTTTAATATCAGACGTTGAATTCCCACACCAGCAGGTAATACTGAAATTGAGTAGGCTTCCAATTGTTGAACTGTAGAATAAGTTTACGCCGAAATTGTACAGTTTTTTGAGGAAGAACAGTCTTTCTGAATTTCTTATACAACATTTGGCAGTGCTCCTGCCATGTTAGCTTATTATTAATGTTGACACCTAAGTACTTGTATGCATCTACTTTTCTCTCCACTTTGATTTTTTATGTCAAGATCTGTAATCTGGTGTTCCTCCCTCTTGAAATCAACAATCTTTCCTTAGTTTTTGATACATTCAGGGGGAGAAAATTTTCATCGCACCAATTGATAAAGCTTGTTACTAAGTTGTGGTATAAGCCTTCTCCTTCAGATTGTAAGCCAATGATGGTGGCATCATCAGCAAATTTTAAGATTGGAACGGTGTCACTTGAGCTTTGAATAACATGCACCAATTGATAAAGCTTGTTACTAAGTTGTGGTATAAGCCTTCTCCTTCAGATTGTAAGCCAATGATGGTGGCATCATCAGCAAATTTTAAGATTGGAACGGTGTCACTTGAGCTTTGAATAACATTGGTATATATTGTATACAGTTTAGGGGAGAGAACGCAGCCTAAATGTCATAATGTCCCATGTTTCCAAAAGTGTTCATTAATTGCTACATTTTCATGATGCTGATACAGTTATTTTAATTTTGCATTAAGGAACTTAAGAGTCCCAATTTTGCACAGCTTGTCTCCTTTATTTTCAGTATCAGAAACTTTTTGGAAACTCAGTATGACCAGGAATCTGTCCTTAGTCATATTTCATCAAATAAGGATTCCCTGGACCACAGTCTTGTAAAATAAGTACTTAAGTACTGTATTCTTAATAAATCCTCTTAGTTGATTAAACTCTTCAATGAAGTTATACCAATTTTATGAAACAGAAAGTTTCTTTGGTTCATTGTCCTGCACATTGCGTACTAACAAATATATGCAACCCTATTTGCAGTAAATTAGAGTTTGAAAAAGTCTATTTGCTTTTGAAATCTCCTTATATCTCTCTTGTTTAAACATTCATTAGTAAGCAGTATGCTTTTTATGTCTGGTCAAAATGCACAAATCCACTTTGAGTCTCACAGTCATTGTCATCATACTCATCGACATCTGCCCATCATAGATGCTGTCAAAATATATTTAAATTTAATTAATTTAGGTCAAACACAAAATTTACAATCTAAATAAAAAGACATCAAAATAGAAAACAATCTGCCTCAATTACGTTTAATTTAAATTGTCTACAAAATAATAGCCATGGATACAGCATTGTTTACATTTGACATTGGGCTAACTGAAAAATAATAATGTAACAATAATTTTATAAATACAAATTAGTTTAAGTTAAAACAAATAAATAATGCATTCTATTTTTTATAACCATTTACAAATTTTATAGTACCATGAAGAAAGCTAATAATAGGGCTAAGAAGTAGATATCACAGTATTAGTTGAGTAGAAATGAAAAATCTTAACAAAACTTATTTACTGTTATTATGAAAAGGGTTTGGAAATGTTTGGGGGGGTGGGGGAATTTAATTAATGTTAGATGGGACACTTTTTCAAGGTCACTACACTTTACTGAGACGTTAGCATGCCTCAAATTTGAAATACCCAATACTTTTTTAAGGCTTTTTCTATAAGGGAATATGGGAGGTGGTGATATGAAACCCTTTGTGTGTTCAGATGGGGAGTGGGGCAAAAATGGTTGTGAAGAACTGCTGTAGGTAGTGGGGGATGTACAATATCTTAACAATAATTATAATCATTGGTCAAAACTAACAGTCCCCCCTTAGCTTAAAGTTTAACTTTATTTGAATAAGTTTGAGAACCACTGTGCTAGTGTGTTAAATGTGAAGTAAATTTTGATGGGTAAAAAGAGTTCGAAATGATAATAATCAGGATGTTTGGCGCCCAGGGACAAGGTTCATTTTAAAGCGCCCCCTTTTCTTTTTTTCCACTCTCAAACTTGTTATTTTTATCAATAAAATAATATCAAAGCACATTTTGGCGCCCCGGGACATCTGCCCCCCTCCCCCCTTTTCGCTACCCCTCTGATAAATTTATTAAGCATTCCTTTATCTTGAGCTGTAATCATTCTTCAACAGGAATGAATGTTCAAGAGCAATCACAAGATGAATTGTCGAGAGAAACCACACTTCAACAAGAAATGTTCTAATGATCTTCCATCTCATAGAAATCAATACATTAAATGACAACTTTGGACAATAAGGTATGTGAAATTTTACTATGAAATGAATGAGCGTGATAAGTTGGGCCACCTGGGTATAGCGAATAGTAAATGTATAGGAAATGTTCAACATCAATACAGCAAAATATTTGGAAAAAAATACCTTTACCAGCATAACAATCGGTGGACTATACTACTTTAGTGAAAACTTGGGCTTAAACAAAAATAGTAAATATAAAATGAGCAATAGTAATTATTATTTAAGATTTTATTAAATGAAATGAAACGAGCAATAGTCATTGTTACCTGTATTTATCAAATTAAAAGATTAATCAAATTTCATAGGCATTATAAAAAAATATATAATTATTTAGAGCAGTGGTTCTCAACCTTTCTAATGCTGTGACCCCTTTATACAGTTCCTCATGTTGTGGCGACCCCCAACCATAAAATTATTTTCGTTGTTACTTCATAGCTGTAATTTTGCTTCTGTTATGAATCGTAATGTAAATATCTGATATGCAGGATTCATTTTCATTGTTACATATTGAACATAATTTAAGCATTAATCACAAAAAACAATATATTGTGAAATATTAATTTCTGATTACAAATAAATGAAATTTTGTCTTGAAGCATGGTGTAGCATGGGTAACAGTCTTATTTAACAACAGTAAACTACTTTGCTACATTTTGCGACAGTATGCTAAAAGCCAACATCAGTGCCAAGGTTTAGATTGTTTCTTTCTTACCTGATCAGAAATGCTCAGAACAGTCTTTGCACGAGCATAACGAAGATGATCTTCCACAAGTCTTACTTCTATCTTTAGGCTTGATTACCAACAAGCTGGAAAACCCTGTTTCACGAAGATATGTTGTTGGAAAGGAAGAGGAAAGCGCAACTCTCAGACAGAAAAAGGGTATGACTGCAAACTCTTGATCCAGAATTTTGTAACTGGCATTGTAGAGAAATCATTTATCGCTGTCAATAAGTTCAATGAACTCCTCTTGTGTTGACTCAGGAAAATCTTCAACTTTGACTGTGAATGGACTTCTGGCAAGTGCAAATGGGGTGTGAGGTAGATTTGGAAAGTACGATGAAATTTCATCTGTAAGCATGTGCAAGTGTTCCTTCACAAAATTTATTATTGTAATCCCTTTGTCTGGTTCAATGTCATGAAACAAGTTAATATGGGCAACGTATACATTTTATTTTCATCAAATTTTTTTGGCCAAAGCCGAAATTAAAATTTAAATGATTGCATCTTTTTATGGAAATTTTAGGATGTTGCATTTGGTCCCTGCAGTGATAAATTTAACTCATTTAAGATGGCGAAGATGTCGGCCAAGTAAGCTATTTTCTGGAGTTCACTTTTATCACTAAAAAGAGCTTGGAACTGCGGTCTTGCTTTCTGATTTAAAAAAGTTTTGAGTTCATCACGAGGCTCAAAAACACATTTTTAAACTGTTCCTTTCAACAACCATCTCATTTCTGTGTGAAATAGCAGAGCATTGTTCAACGCATCAATTCGTTGCACAGTCGAATGTTTAAAGTGCTCGCCTTTATAAAATTGACAGAACTTACAACACTTTTCGTTACGTCTATTAACTCTTGTGACAGCTTCTTCGTAGCTAATATTTGCCGATTAATCAATCAGTAAGTTCCAATGACTTTTTGTGACTCATTCAGTATTAGACGTTGAATCCATATCGACATCCTAGCATAGCTGGAGCACCATCTTTGCAAACAACCCAAACCTTTTCCAAGAGATATTATGATCTTTCAGAAATAAACCAACTGTCAAATACATCACGTGTTTCAGAAATAAACCAACTGTCAAATACATCACGTGCAGAAAAGAAACTCATCTTAAAGTCACCTCACATAAACTAGTAACTTTGAACAGTTTGCAACGCCTGTAGATTCATCAAGCTGGATACTAAATATTGGAAGTGGAGGATATTTAATTTCCTGGATTACCTGATCAAGAATCTCAACAGACATGTCATCTGCTTTTCTACTGACAGTGTCGTTAAATACTGAAATTGCACTTAGCTTCGAAACAAATTCGTCTCCAATCATAATGAAAATTTCTGACATCTCTGGTTTTTTAGCCGGACCAAATCAATCGGTTTCTAAGACATCAGCATCAAAAAAGTGTGTTTTCCAATGGTCTTAGGCAACCCCCATGAAAGGGTCGCGCAAGGGGGTCGGGACCCACAGGTTGAGAACCGCTGAGTTAGAGGATAACCTTTAAATTATAATATCTGAAAAATTTCATGACAGTCACCATGGTCACCGTAGCCAGTCATTATTTTTATGGTCTTGTCCCATCCATCCCTGTAACTCTGGCAATCCCTAAGCTTCATTCCACTCAGAACTGATGCTTTTATATTTCCATGCTTGGATTCCCAACTGCAGTAGATCTGAGAATGAAAGATTGTGCTCTTTGCGAGGAAAAATGCTTAATCTAACATTTATTAACGTTCATGCTCCCATCAAAGATATGGAAGGTTGGGGAAAAGAATCCTTTTATGAGACACTGGAAAAGATCTACAAAGAGGCACCACGACATGATATTAAAATAGTGAGTGACGACTTCAATGCCAACTATTGGCAAGGTAAAGTCTGCATAAAGAATCCAATGACAATGGGATCCGACTCATAGACTTTGCTTCAATAAAAGAGATGTCAGTTAGCAGCACCAAGTTTCCACTAAAAAAATATACATACATAAAGTTACTTGGAACTCACCAGATTGAATTACCCACGTTTTAATCGATCGTTTTAAGGATCAGACTAGACATACTAGATGTAAGAAGCTTTCAAGAAGCAGATGCAGACTCTGACCATCTACTTGTAAGGGTTAAATATAAGCAGAGAATAAGCATTATTCACAAAAATCAAAGAGAAAAGTGATTACCAAAAACTTTCCAAAAATGATGTAACAAGTAGAAGCATCACAGGAGGAAACAGGGAAAACAACATAAATGAACAGTGGGATCGGGTTAAAAAAATGCTGTGAAAACATCAGAAAATCAGAAAAAGTAGGAGCATTGCAACTATCAAACAATAGAGTAGGCTGATTTGATCATGAATGCAGACAGACTGTTGAAGAAAGGAACATAGCCAGAGGAAAGCCATAGAAATGTGTAGGAAGAAAAAGAGGACATGGGGAAAAAGCTAAATGAAAAAGAAGACTTATCAAGGTAGGGAAACATCAGAGCAATGTACATAAAGATAAAAGATGAAAAGAATGGATAACAAGCCAGACCACAAATGTGTGAGAGCCAGAATGGAAATTTTGTGGACATAAGTGCAGACAATAGACAAGATGAAGATTATCAACCACCAAATGGAGGATCAGACCCTTTAATAAACTAGTCAACTCTAGAAGAAACTTCAGACGTAATCAATTCTATGAAAAACCACAAAGCCCCTGGAGAAGATCTCATCACAGCAGAACTTATAACTAAACTTTGTCAAGAAGAGAAAATTCCAACAGAATGGCAAACAGCACTAATAAACCCAATACACAAGAAAGCTTCCAAACTTCAGTGCACAAACTACAGAGGAATCTCCCCATTAAATGTTACATACAAAATACTGACAAAAGTAGTTGCCAAAAGGCTACAGGCTGTCACTGAAGAAATACTGACTTCCAATGTGGATTCAGACAAAACAGATCAACGACTGATCGGATGCCTATTAGAGAAATGTTACAAACATAATATCCCAGGACATCAACTCTTTTGGCATATGACAGCATCAAAACCAGGTTGACATGGCTATTCTCGACTTCTCAAATGCCTTCGACACTATTCTACATAAGCTCCACCACTACGGCATTACAGGCAACCTTCACTCCTGGCTCTCAACATTCCTAACACAACGTACCATGCATGTAGTGGTAGACGGTGTCCAATCAGGGAACGCTACCGTAGACTCAGGAGTTCCACAAGGCACAGTGCTGGGCCCCCTTCTCTTTCTCTGTCACTTAAACATCTCAAGTGAGGCTGTTTGCAGATGACTGTCTTGTCTACAGAGAATAAGTGGCTACGATGACCACAACTTTCCGGTCATCCCAGCAGGCAAGTACCTCACCCCACAGAAGCCGGGTGCAAAGATCAGAGCAAAACGCTCACTAAACACTGACAATCCCATAAAAAAAATTACACCCGAAACATTAGCAAATGCTTCAAAGTGCCTCAGTGCACGACAGTGCAGTATAAACAATCTTTCTTCCCACGCACAATAATAAGCACCTGGACAATCCCACTGTAAACTCGACATCGGTCGAAAGCTTCAAGGCTGCCCTGGCATCAGCTAGGAGCTTTTAGAATAGCTACATCATACCCCCAACCATTGCACAGATGCCAGTACATGGATGCAGCAATGAACACAACCAGAACCAGAAAATATCTTTACAAGATTGATACATAAAATAACTGAAAAGATGTTTGCTTACGAGGTTCAGGGAGAAAATTCAAAGGAATTTCAGATTCGACAAGGCCTAAGGAAGGAGACTCACTGTCATACATGCTATTTAATCTAAAATTGGATAGAGTTATAAAAGTGGTTCTCAACTTCCTAATGCTACAACTCTTTAATACCGTTCGTCATGTTGTGGTGACCCTCCTACCACAAAATTATTGTCGTTGCTACTTCATAACTGTAGAGTATGTGTATTTTCTGATAGTCTTAGGTAACCCCTGGGAAAGAGTCAATCGACTCCCAAATGGGGTGAGAAGCGCTGAGTTATAAGAAGCATACATATTGACATCTGAGGAAAACCCAAGACCCGCTATCTACAATCAACCCCTTCAGTATCTTGCATATGCTGATGACTTTGTCAGCACTGTAAGGGAAAAGTAGGAAAGATATATCAAAAGCCTTTATTGAATTAGAAGACTTTATAAAATGGATTAGCTATCGAATTTCTAGTTTAAAAATTATCCATCCATCTCTGTGGCGCTACAGCCCATGTAGGGCTTTGGCCTGCCTCACCACTTCCTTCCACTCAGACCTAACTAATGCCTTTCTTTTCCATGCTTGGACTTTCAGCTGCTGTAGATCATTTTCCACATCATCTATCCACCTAAGCCTAGGTCTGCCTTTGAGCCTTTTTCCTCTGGGGTATTGGTGATGTACCCTTTTCGTTCCTCTGTCATTTGGCATTCTCTCTAGGTGTCCTGCCCAGCGTAGCCTGCCTCTTTTTATTTCTGCCACTATCGTAGGATCCTGATATAGACTGTATAATTCCTGGTTGGTTCGTATTCTCCATCCATATTCATCCTTTGTTGGCCCATATATTTTCCTGAGAACTTTCCTCTCCCATGTGTTTAATAGGTTTTCTGCTGTTTTTGTTAGGGTCCAAGTTTCACTTGCATATGTTACAACTGGTCTGATCACAGTTTTATAAATAGTTTTCTTTGTTTCTCTTGTAATGTTTTTACTTTTGAGTATTTTCTGACTACTGAAGTATGCCCTGTTTCCGGCTGATATTCTTTCTTTTATTTCTGTTAGTAATTCGTTTCTTTCATTTAACAAGGATCCTAGGTATTTGAATTGATTTACTTTTTCAAAAGTTTGGTTTCTAATTTTAATTGTTTCATCTGTTTGTTCCTCTCTTATCATGGTCATGTATTTTGTTTTTTGGTTGTTAACTTCCAGCCCTGCTTGTAAAGATGCGTCTTCTAATTCAATAAAGGATTTTGATATGTCTTTTATACTTTTCCCTAGAAGTGCTATGTAATCAGCATATGCAAGATACTGAAGTGGTTCGTTGTGGGTCTTGAGTTTCCCTCAGAAAGTATCCTGTTATCGTTCCTCGAGTGTAAATGTGTATGTTTCTAATAGCTCTCTCCAATGTTAGGTTAAAGAGCATACAAGACAGTGAGTCTTCCTGTCTTAGGCCATTCTAATATTCTCCTTGAATCTTGATTTTGCTTTTTGAGTTGTTTAGTGTTACATGTAATAGCCTTGTCAGTTTGTTGGGTATCCCAACCTCCTGCAGAGTCTCATATAAATAGTTTCTTTTGATGATATCATAGGCCATTTTATAGTCGACATACTGGTATATTAAATTCATAGCATTTCTCTAATAGGCATCTGATGGTGAAAATCTGATCAGTCGTTGATCTGTTAGGCCTGAATCCACATTGGTAATCACCTAGTATTTCTTCAGTGTAAGGTTGTAGTCTTTTGGCAATAAGTTTCGTCAGTATTTTGTATGCAACATTTAATAGGGAGATTTCTCTGTAGTTTGGAGCCTTTCTTGTGTATTGGGGTTATTAATGCCGTTTCCCATTCTGATTGTGTAGTTCTTTTACTCCATAGTTTAAAAATTAACTCAAATAAAATTAAAGCAACCAAGTTCTATCTCGCGATGATAATGCTTCGAGCATAAAATCACTATAAGCAGGGTGGAAGTCATGAAGTCATTAAAATTAAAAAACACACTTTTGAAAAAGTAAATCAATTCAAATACCTAGGATCTTTATCAAATGAAAGAAATGAATTACTAACAGAAATAAAAGAAAGAATATCGGCAGGAAATAGGGCATTCTTGAATAGTCAGAAAATTTTCAAAAGTAAAAAGATATAAGCAAGTGAAACTTGGAACCTAACAAAACTGACTGTAAACCTATTAAACTCATGAAAGAGAAGAGTTACCAAGAAAGCAAAAGTTGACTTGATATTACGATTGCTCATGTTAATGAAGTAATCCAAATGTATTTATATTCTATGTTTGGTTATTTTACGAGAGTTAAAAAGTTGTGCATGACTGATAAAATTATCTGATTGAATTATGTTTTTTTATGCAAAGGGTGATCCTGTGATTGTAGATATGTATCAGACTTTGGAAGTAGTATTAGAAATGAGTTAGCATATTACAAGCTGGTGACCAAGGAAGTGAACCCATAAACTGTCATTATCAGTAAAGTCACTGAAGGAAATTTAAAAGCTCATGATTTGCCAATTTAAATGAAGTTCTCATTTAATTATTCTAAATTTAGTCACATAATTAAATGAGAACTTCAAATCATAAGCTTTTAAATTTCCTTCAGCTAAAAGAACGAATTGGTTTAAAACTATGATAGGCAATTATAATATGATACAAATAAATTCAAGCATATGTTTATTTACATCGAAATTAAAATAAATATTTTGATTGAGCTCCAGTTACATGAGGTCAATCAAAATATTCATTTTAATTTCGCTGTAATTAATAACATAACAAAAAATGTGATTAAACATATGCTTGAATTTATTTGTATCACATTATAATTAAAGCAATTAATGATATATCTTTTGGTTGATAAATATTTCTTTAATTTCAGATGGCGTTTAAGGATTGAAGAAAAAAACTATGAGGGAAGAAGTTGGCGCCAAGAAATTCAAGGCAAAGAGTATGAAGAAAAGTCAATATCTTTACATTGCTTATTATTGTATGTGAGGCAAAGAGAAGATTGCAAAAATAAATAGATGGTGCTTAAATAATTGTATGTGAGAGAAAAAGAAGATATTTTTTTAATGTTGAAAATAAAAATATTTGAAGTATGTATAAAAAAGAAATAAATATTTGAAACAAAAATATTTGAAGTGTTTAAAAATTTATTTAATTTAAAAAAAGAAAACATGAATGCTCTTTATTTTAGGGGGAGAAAAACAAAAATTCTCCCCGCGAGACTATCTCCAAAGAGATGAAAACATGAATACTCCTGGTGATATACAGTGAGTCATCTTTACAAAAGAAACATGTTAAAATTGATGGTGACTTGTTTGGTAACTTAAGGACTTGGTGAAATCCAAGCTACCTAAAAAATGTAGGCACCTTATTCCACCAAGCCCTCCAATTACACATGTTACAGGCAAAGTGTGAAATCCAGGCATTCTATAAGATCTACTTCAATTTAAATGTTTGTTTATAAAAAGTCCAGGCACTAAAGCTATAGACAATACTGCTGGATATCTCAACAGTCAATCTATAGAATGCCTGGATTTCATACTTTTCCTGTAAAATACACATCAATCCATTATTTATGAACATTTGCTATTTGTCTAAAACCAACCATAATCTTAAGATCTTGCAAAAAAATATTTACAATGAATTCACATGGATGGTGTTTAGTTTTTGTACAAAAGACATTTGTATGTTTATCACATGGGGGACTTTGACATCATAATTCTGCATTGCCCCTGTTGTTATTTTATTGCTTGTCGCCAAATAATTAAACCGTATTTGTGCACAATTGCAGTCTCAGTCTCATCATTTGATGACCAGCAATATACAATATCACACATCCTTAACTGATTCTAGACAACATATTTACAATGGTATATGTTCAAAGTCTTATAGTACATTCACACTACCAAATAGTTACTAGGATTCTTGCCTTTTAAACAAGATTTGTTGAGCGCTGAACAAAATATGATGGGACTGTTTATGTAACTTGCTAGCAGAAACTGTACTGGACCAGTGAAATGAAATACGCCAGTCAGCATCTGATATAGTATATAGTGAGCAGCGTGTAGTCACAGAAAGTTGGGAATCCATGTAACAAATCTTGCAGTGTGAATGTACCTTTCAAACTACACCATCTAACACCAGGTACATTTGATGACCAACACTGTATACATCCTTTACTAATACTAGACAACATACATCTACAAAGTTTTATGCCTACAACAGACCTGTTTACCTTCAAGCTCTTAAAATCGCACACTTATCATCACAAAATTGTTAAATACCTTATATTTATAGTAAAAAAATAAACATACAGTCTATATAATATTTACACTTCAAAATCCTACATAGTAAACCGGTCTGCTACAAAATCAAATTTCAAATACATGAAAAGTGAGATACAAATTATAACATTTAAGGAAACAATTATAATTTTCAATAAAATCTTTAAAAAATCATGAAAAAATTTAGATATTGGTTCACAAGTTCATACACACATTTATTTAACATCTTGAAGGGGTTGGCACTTTATTCAGTTAGGTAAAACCATCCATACAAAAACTATCAACAATAAAAATAATGGTTCAAGTTGTTGGCACTGCTGGTGATCAAATGTTCAGGAAGGAAACACTTTCTGTTGTCGAATGTTGAAATTTGGAAGTCAAGGAGGCTTAACTTAATAAAAGATAAAGTCTTACCTATTCAGGAGTGTCTCTGTTAGTGTTACAGAGAAAAGAAATCTTTGTGGTACCTACCCAATCATGCATGTATCTCAGTTGTACCCAATCATGGATTATCTCAGTTGTATCCAATCATGGATGTATCTCTGTTATACCCAATCATGAATGTATCTCAGTTGTACCAAATCATGGATACATGTATATCAATTGTACCCCAATCATGGATGTATCAATTGTACCCTAATCATGGATGTATATCAATTGTACCCCAATCATGGATGTATATCATTTTTACCCCAATGATGGATTTAGTATCTCAGTGGTAGCCAGTCATGGATGTATATTACTTGTACCCCAATCATGGATGTAGTATCTCAGTAGTAGGCAATTATGGATGTATCATCTTAGTCACACTTAGTGGTACACCATCATGAATGCATCTCAGTCTCATTGTATGGTACCAAATCATGGTTGTAGTACCTCAGTTATACCCAATTATGGATGTAGTATCTCAATTGTACCCAATTGTGGATGCATCTTATTTCTGATGACCAAAATTAAAATTGAGAATAATATCAAAAATATTTTACTATCTATATTTTTTAAGTTTCCAATATATTATGGCATATTTTTGTCTTTATTTCTCACTCTTTCAAACTAAGTATTATTTGGGAGCAATAAAAAAAAAACTTACTAAATCTCATGTAAAATAAAACTAACTAAAAACTGGAAATACATTTACATAATAGATATTCAGTACCTGGGTCAATGAACCATGAAATCGAGAGAAATTGTTTCCTATCAGATCACATCTTGGAGGAAATCATCCAGTGTGTTGATAGAAACAAGGAAATCATCCAGTGTGTTGACAGAAACAACCTGTAAATATAGAAATTATAAACTTGCTTGTCTAGTTTTATATTGTGTATTCTGTATTTTTGAAAGGATTAGATAATAGGCTAACATGGCCTCAATAATCTCTTGGGCAACCAAATTTTGAAGCTTTGTTTTATAGATTCCAGGGCTTACTAAACAAAACAAAAAACTTAAAAAATTAATGGGTGAACCAATTAATGATAAAGGATTTATTTTACAGTCCGCTTGCTGTCCTCTAGGATACCACATTGAATCTAAATGTTTATTTTTATTATATATTTTATTTATTGTAGTTTGTTTACTGAAGGAGTATTCTTGTCAACACGTTTCGTTTTTTGTTGCATCCTTTAATTCAGATTTTCGCATACTTGGTTTAGCTCATTTCCTTAGATTAAATATTTACATTCTGATGTCAATGAAAAAGGCATTTTGACCTATATTTCCATATATTTTTATATACTAAGTCCTAAGTTTTGTTTATCTTATGTAAATCAAGTCAGATATATTTGAGATGGCAAGGTATAAAGATAGTCCTATGAAATCATTTCTTCATCACAAAAATGGTAAATTTTTCTAAAACTAATACTAATAAGTTCAGTGTCTTGCATTTTCCCATGACTACTGTACCTCTCCACGTACCCAAAAAAATATTTCTCATCATTACCGGAGCTCTCAATGTACGGAACCGGTACCCAAAAGAATATTTATCATGACTACTGTACCTCTCAATGTACCTTAAACAATATTTACCACTTAACTTATTCCCCTATTTTTGTATGGCCTGAATATTTATGTTTGATTTAAAAACTTTAGCAATTTATGATATATTTTTAATGATTTATGTTATTATTATTTATAATTGTCTATAACTTTTTAATTCTTCGGTGACATTAGTGTTACAAATTTTATATGTTAGTAAGACTGTCAAAAGAAAATCCTTTCAACTGCCCTTGAAATTTTTTAAGTGAAGTACTGAACAACAAATTTAATTTAATATTCTCATAAAATTAAGATTGTGATCTCTAGGCCTACTATTTTTCGACAGTAATTGTTGTTATCACTTTAGTATTAAGTCAAGAATCTATTCAACCCAGTCATGCAGACCAGCTTTTTTGAGTGGCAATGTATCAAGTAATTATTCATTTAATGTTATTTCCTAATAACTACAATGAACTTAATGTTAATAAGTTAGAATAGACTACAGTATCAGTAAATAACTACTTTAAAAAATTAAATTAGTTGTTAGTACTACAAGTAGTTAGTCTTTTTCCTCCATATTTTGAGTGTACTAATTTTTGTCTTGTACTAGTTACTTGTGATAATTTAATAATTACTATTACCAGTGGTTTGGTAATTGGTATTATTTCTCCTCAAAATTTTCTAATGCAAATCAAACTAAACAAAAATTGCATTTAAGATAAACTAAAATGGTGAAATATCATTTAACACTTTCCCAAATAACATATAGTTAGTAGACCCTGTCCCTAGTGACTGGGTATAGCACAACCGTACACTTATAATAATGGGAAAAAGTGTTTCTGGTAATTCCTGGCAACTGGATGGGTTACCCCCATAGTCTTATAATCACAGTAAATGGCTCTCTTTGTTATTTTTCTTTTTTAATATGTGGCATGATTTAATTGACCTGAAACCGAACTCCCTTCATAGATCGCGTATTATCTCCCACTGAAGCAATTTTTCAGAATATTAATGATAAAATGACACAAACAATAGTTGACTGCAGCAACAGGAAAGGTTTGTATGGGAAAAATTGTTTCGTTTAACAAGTGTTTCGCTTAACGAGTAAGATTCTGGAACAAATTATGCTCGTTATGAGAAGTTCCACTGTATTTATTTATTGTCAAAAATTAAAATTAATTTTATGGATTACACAGACTCAAATAATCAATAAATAACAACCAAACAATAATGTTCACAAGCCAGTTTAGACGTTTTTTCCCTTCTATTAAATTATTCTTGGGACCGTACAAAAATCTTTAACGCCCCTAAAAATTATTCACTTTCGCTTGCTTTATATTATATACTTTATATAATTGCAATCATCAAGGCCAAGGTGCTAATTCCAACTACCTCGTGGATGAGGGCGAGTATGAGAAAGGTTATTAAAAAGGAGACTCGAGATACGAGCAATCACAGTCTGTCTCCGGGTGTATTACACCCAGTTTCGATGGAAAGGGTTTGAATAGATATATATTTAGATTGACATTCTTTAAAGGCTGCGACTATTAGTACCCGGTAACCAGAAGTGAGAGATTGGGATACGAATACGATTGTAAACTTACTTCTTCAGTTTTACTAAAATAAACTACCACAAATGACATCCGAATAGCTTGAGTCTAATGGTACCCGGGTGAGAATGGTGGCGCTGCGTGTCTGGGTCCATTTTGACTAAATGCTATTTGGATGTCATTTGTAATAGTTTATTTGAATCAAACTGAAGAATTAAGTTGACAAACATATAGTCCATTCAATACCTCCTTTTGCCTTACAAACCCAACAATAAAATTAATTTTAAATAATTTTTTAATCCAAACCTCTCACTTCTGGTACCTGGGTACGAATAGCCACTTTGTTCTTTAAAAAACTAAAGTGAGTAAATTAAATAGCTTGATTTTGATTTTAATTTAATCTTAATGATACCTATGCCTATAGTGCCAATACTATAATACATAATTTGACTTCACACAGTACCCCCCACCTCACACACACAACAGTTCAGAACAACCAACTAATGTTTGGGCTAATTGAAAGGACGAATGCCACGGAGTCTTTTGGGTGTTTATTATAGTTGCAGTGAATTAGGCATTAGGGTTTAGTTTAGGTAAAGTTTAGGCTTAGGGATCGATTTAGGGTTCAGGTTAGTTAGGCATAGGGATCTATTTAGGGATACGTTCGTGAAATTCGATAAAATAGTGGCATTCGTCCTTTAAATTTACCAATGTTTGCTTTGTATCTTGAAAAATACTGACAAAGTTATCTTTATAGTCAAAATGATTTAGGAAAAGTTATTTAAACCACAAAAGAGTTCTTTTTCTAAGGAAAGCTAATAAATTAATCTACAGATTAAAAAAAACTTTCGTTATAAAAGAGTACTCAATTAGAGGCAACTCAAAAAATTATTTTGTCAATCAAGGTGACAGCAGTTAGTTCCCATACTTTCATAAAAGAATTAGGAACAGTAACCAAGTTAATACGATCTGTCACCAAGGTCACAAGAGTTAACTTTCTTGAAGCGAATTAATAAAATTATTGTATAATTAATGGGAAGTTATCGCTGTCGTCTTTAAAACATCTGTTTATTTTAATGGTTGCTTCCCTTTGACCGTAATTTCGCAAAATGAGCGGGTAAAGGATCTCTATTTCAGACTTTATGTTACCGATGTTCAGTAAATTAACACTAAATTCTTAAACTTAATAATTGCATTTGTGCACCTGTTACTTTTCTGAAATAATTTTACATTTTTTAAATATTTAAAATACTTTTTAATATATATTTTAATAGAGGTAGTCAAAATGACTTTTATACATATAAAGAGAATTCTTCTGGAATATCCTGTTGATTATTATAATAAATTCAATTTTTTGTTGTTGTTGTAAATTTGATTTAAAGCATGTTTTATTTTTGTGTAAATAATTTATCAAGAAAATATTAAAAATACTTTCTATTTTTAATATTTATAAACTGATATGAAATTTATGGTAACAGAATTTATACCCTATGATTGTTAAATTATTTTTAAAATTTCAAATTAGTTTATACCTTACTAGTAAGGTCAGTTACTTTATACTTGTTAGCATTGATAAAAATTAATAACCTTTGATTTGGGAACATATTACCCAACCTTGCCTTGCAGGCTATCATTCAAAAGAGCTCACATAGAAAGTTCAAATTCAAACATTCTGACAATGGTAAAA
>CAXITT010000711.1:136891-150900 GCA_964033795.1 Lymnaea stagnalis | reverse complement strand
CTGATCGGGCTTGTGAGATGGCCACTGATGTGAAAACACTAGCTGATCAAAAAAGAGAAACACTTTGTTGCATTCTCACTTGCTGTCGATGAAAGTAATGACACGACTGACACTGCACAGCTGACTGACTGCACAGCTTGCTATCTTCATCTGTGGAGTGGTCTCCAGTTTCAATGTTACAGAAGAAATATTGCACATGGAATCCATGCATGAGAAATGACAGGAAAAGAAATTTTTGACAATGTATGTCAAAGTTTAACCGACATGAACCTGCCTTGGGACAAACTAGCTGGACTTACAACAGATGGAGCACTGGCGATGAACAGCGAAAAAAGGGGACTAGTTAGTTGGAAGGATGTGGTTAAAAATGCAGGATAAATTTACTGGTGGATTGATAGCATATCACTGCATTATACACCAAGGCTAGCTGTGTGGTAAATGTCAAGGTCATGAAATCATGAGGTAGCGTGTGTGTGTTGATTTGAGGACGAATGCGAGCCAAATATTCAACAACTAGAATATTTGACAGTAAAGTCCTCAACATGGAAGGTGTAATGAGCACTGATACACAAACCGTCAACTTTATCAAAGCCAAAGGTTTAAATCACAGGTAATTTCAATATTTTTTTTGCTAGAAATAGACTCAAGAGTTCAGTGACATGCCTTATCATACAGAGGTGCGGTGGCTAAGTCTGATAAAAATTCTAAGTAGATTTTTCCAGTTGATTGATGAAATCTCTCAATTCATGGACAGCATTGGGAAAGATTCCACACTTTTTTGGGTTAAATATAAAAAGCGACTTGAACCTGATATGCCTGATGCAGTGAAGTTATTTCAAGTGAGCTGTGCATAAGGGAGACACAAATGCAACTTTTCTCCCTGTTCTTGTTGCCAAGCAATGTTGAACCAAGTCAACCTATGTCATAGATGTGGAAATTGCACCTGCAAAGTTGTACATGGAGCTGATAGAGCTGTAATGGGAAGTTTAGAAGGATTCCAATTGTTGCATTGTATAATAAGTTAATAACTTGTTTGTTTACACCGAAATAGTACATTTTTTAAAGATAGAAAAGTCTTTGGTTGATTTTTTAATAAAAAATTTGGCTGTGTTCATGCCATGTCATCCATCCATCCTTGTGGCGCTATGGCCCATGTAGCGCTATGGCCCATGTAGGGCTTTGGCCTGCCTCACTACTTACTTCCACTCAGACCATCCATCCATCCTTGTGGCGCTATGGCCCATGTAGGGCTTTGGCCTGCCTCACTACTTACTTCCACTCAGACCTAAATGCTTTTCTTTTCAATGCTTGGATTACCAGCTGCTTTAGATCTTTTTCCACATCATTTGGCATTCTCTATAAGTGTCCTGCCCAGCGTAGCCTGCCCTTTTTTATTTCTGCTATTAGTGTGGGATCCTGAAATAGACAGTACGTATTGGTACGTATTCTCCATCCATATTCATCCTTTGTCATATATTTTCCGGAGAAATTTTCTCTCCCATGTGTTTAGTAGGTTTTCTGCTGTTTTTGTTTGGGTCCAAGTCATGCCCTGTCAGCTTATTATTAGTGGTGATACTTGGATACTTTCGTGTCTACTTCCTCAATACTGTGATTATTTATTGTGAGATCTGTATTTATTGTGGCCTGAGCAGGGGCCTTTCAGACCTTGCTGACACCATGTCTGGTGTTCAAAGAGACATACTAAAAGAACATGCACGGGTGGGGGGATCATGAAAAATAAACAGAAATAACAGATTTCTTTCAATAAAAAAAACTATTCAATGACAGAATAAAAATAATTACAACAATTAATGCGCTTATCTTATACATAAATAGTTATAACTCTAAGCATGTACTCAGCACTTACACACGTTTTTAAACAACTACCAAACCAGCATTGGAATTAATGAGGAATAGGAAGATAATGACTGTATTGGTTGTGAGACAATATGAGTTTATATTGGTTGTGAGACAGAGTTTAGAGACAATATGAGTTTATATTGGTTGTGAGACAGAGTTTAATCTATAATTCTGAATGTAAGATGGTGCCTATACTTAATGGTATGTGTATTTTTTTTACTTGTTTACTTAATTTTCTAAGTGTCGTTTTTTGAAAATGTCCTACCTCTTTTTTAAGACCCCCCACCAAATAACGCACTCGTTTCAATGGCAATTTAAAGGTCGCAAAACTGAAGTTTTACTGTAATAGTAAGATGGTATCCTCTGTATTTCTGTAGGTAATGTCTTCACGTATGTAATAATACCAATAATCATAATGTTCATATGAATTAATCTTTAGAATGCTGTTAAACTTAGTATTATAGTTGTAGTTTTATTGTTTGTTTTTTTTTGTTTGATTGTAGGCACAATTTTTAAAAAACCTACTTCAATAGGTCATCTTTGTCATGGTAAAGTTTTAAGTCCAGTTTTGATATCTTCATATGAAGTTTTCAATTTCTAGCTTCGTCATCTGCATGTGATATTTTCAAAGTCCAGTTCTCACATCTTCATGTGAAGTTTACAATGTCCATCTTGGTCATCTGCATGTGAAGTTTTCAATGTTTAGTTCTGACATCTTCATGTGAAATTTTTAAAGTCCAGTTTGGTCATCTCCATGGCTTTCATTAATAAATTCAACCAACCAAATTTGAGAGGAGACTCATCTGGAGGAATACAATTTTAAACATAATTTACACTTCTATTCTAAACTTAATATTTTAACCATATTTCTTGTCTAAATTTAATATTCTAGCTATACTTCCAATCAATATTTAACATTCTAATCACACCTCTAGTATAAACTTATTATTCAATTTCATTAAGTAAACATTCTGTTTTAAACATGACACGACAGATACTTAAGATGAGCTCAATAAAGGTGAATTCTTTCCCTCAAAGTTAACACTGAAAGTTATGCACTTCTTTGTTCCCCAGTCTGTTAGAATTTAACAGGGTGCTCCTCGGGCTTTAACAAAATCAAACAATCGCTCTTAAATAAAGTTAATATTGTCACTAAGGGAGTGAAATTCTGTGGTAAATGATGCCTGATTATTGCACTTGAGACACACATTAAATGTGTTTAAATTGCTCCGGTTTAAAAATTTTGTCTTAGAAAGAATATTTGCTGGATATGTCCTAAAAATGAATAGATTCAATGTAATCAAAACACATTATTTGGATATAGAAAAGAATCTTATCTTACCTTATCTTATCTTATAGTGTTGAAATGTAGCAAAAAAAGCTGCAATGGTAAAACATCATGGGTAACTTTTATGGTCCTGAGCAGAGCTATCCAAATGGGACCCTGATGGTAAACTCCTTCACGTTGAGTGTCACTCATTGAAGAATGTGTTCTCTAATCTGTATCACAAATTAATTCTGACATTGTCATACAAACACACTCATACATTTTTACACTGGCTATCTATTTTAATACATTTGAGATTAAAACTAAATATTGTGAATTTTCATTAACTATAAAACTAAAAATTGTGAATGTTAACAAAATTGTATTATTTTTAAAATATCTACCTTATGATAATTATAGTTTATAACATCCTACAGTTGTAAATAAATTGTAATTTAATGTGATGCTTATTGGTAAGCCCTTGACCATGTGTTGTTAACCCTAAAGAGCCACAAACATGATGTTTTTATCATAGTCAGATCCCACTGTGTGGCTCATCTAGGTCTAGATGCTTTAGCTTTATAAAATCTTTGTCACCCTCCCCCCCAGAAAAGAAAGTAAAGAATTATATTATCATTTAATTAAAGCTTATATTATACTCATGCACCAGACTTGTTTCCCCAGGAACTCAAAAAATAGTACAATTCCATCTCAAAATAGTGCAATATTGTCTCAGAATAGTACAATACTGAACAAATTAGTACACTTGTAGCAATAAAAGGGGCACATTCTTTAACTGAGTACACATTTTATAAATATTTAAATACCTTGTGTATTGATGACGCTTGCTGAACTTTTAAGCTGCTGGAGTTCTTTTGCACTGAAAGTTTCATCCAAGTCCAAGCAGCTTCCTGATTTTCTCTTGAGGACAAAAAAGGCCTCTGTTGTTTTTGGGCCATTATTTTTTTCCCTGGTCTGCGCATGTTTTCAGGAACATAGAGAATATTCTCTTGCACGCAGCACTGGAGTGAGGTATGGTGAGGATCCCTTTCACTACATGGGCAAGATTCTTAAGGGCTGGGTGCTTTTGGCAAATTGTTTGCCAAATCCTGTCAACTCTTAGCCCATCCTCAATGTTCCTCTGCTGATGCCTATCAAACTCTTCATAGATGGTGTCAACATCAGTCCCTCTGGGGATCAGAATGGGGAATCTGGTAAGGAAGTATTCTAGCTGGTGTTGTTTAACCTTTTTGGATCAAATACAGAAGCATTCTGAAGTGCAGGATCTGATAGGGAAGTTTTTTTTAGAAGGTAGTCAAGCACCATCTCAAAATATTTTCCAACAGAAGCATAGAACTCCAAAACCCCCTTGTCTCTGGGGCTGTACTTTTCTTTGTTTTGCAGCATGGTCTTTGCCTGAGATCCAACAATCAGGTCAGCATCATCTTTCTGACTGCTTCTTAGCTTGTATTGGAACTGAAAGACAAAAAAAATTATAAACTAGTACTGAAGTTATTATGATAAACCATTTAGATGATAATTTAAAACAAAAGAAATGTATTAAATTTTTCCAACTAACTACAACATAAATGCATACATTAACATAACCAATCTACACAAGCTCATCTGGTCAATACCATTAACTGCTGTTGCTGTAGTTATTGAATAAACGTTAGGAGAAATGTTGAACTACATTCCCATTGAGTTAATTTGTTCTTTATCGCAACTTTAAGTGAGGAAAATCGTATGTCAATATAAGGCATCTTTGCATTAATAAATTCGGTCTAAATATTCAAAGTAGGTCTTTCATATTAAAAGTAGGCCTGCATAATTTGTTGAAGCACACGTGTGCAAAATTTCATTGAGATAGCTCATGAAACATTTTCACAATTCTCCTCAACGTTGACCTCATTATGCAAAGGTCGCACAGGCCATTTTGGATTAGTGATCCCGCCCCCTTTTAAATGGCGGAAAACGCAGATACTTAGCTTAGGAAATATTCATTATTATCTCTATATAAATCAAAATATTTTATAACTTGTGTTTCAGGATGCATTTTGAAAAAAATTTTAAATTTGAGCTTTAAAAACCCAGTAGAGTCCATATTATTAGCCATCAGAATTGACCGTGGGCAAAAAGTCATGGGAAACCACACCATTTGCATAATGCTATGCCGTAGCACTACCGACTACCTCAAGTTTCATTCATAAGAGTTTGCCATGTGCAAAAACTACTAACACCATTGGTCAGGGAAAGCTTTAGTTAATAAGTCATGTGCCAAAGTTGAAAGTTCAAAATAAGTAGATACCAAACAACATTTTAGGGGGTGCGTTGTCTTATATAGACTATATAGCATTTACCGGTATAATGGACGCTGAAGACTTCGGTAAACAGAAATCTGAAAAGCCATGCTCATATATTAATACATTTAACTATAAATTATATTAAGGCCGCACTGCGTACACCGCGCGGTGTACCTAGCGAAACTATTGACTTTGGCCTGCGTACACCGCGGCGGTGTACCTAGCTAAATCATGGTCTGTGGTCTGCGTACACCGCAGCGATTTAAAGTAGCAAAACTATGGTCTTTGCGAGTCTTTAACTTTTTGGCCTAACCGGTACTTATAGATTTAATGTTATACTCGTGTTAAAACTGAAAACTATTTATTTAAAATTTGTTTATTAACTTGGGAAGATATTGAGTAAGTTCAAAGCTTATGTGGCAAAGTACATGTAAAGCATTTCTTATTATTTTTTGGAAGGGAGGGGGCTGCAGTGGCATAGCGAGGGTGTTTGGCGCCCGGGGACAAGATTCGCGCCCGGGGACAAGATCCATTTTTAGCGCCCTTTTTTCTTTTTTTCAACTCTCAAACCCATTATTTTCATCAATAAAATAATATCAAAGCACATTTTGGCGCCCCTAACTAGCTGGCGCCCGGGGACATATGTCCCCCTGCACCCCAGTTCACTACGCCTCTGCCTCACATTGATGGAATTCCTGCTATTTCTGGCTCTTTTTTTTTCTAGCGAAGTGGCCTGAGAAGAGTGAGAGGTTGGGTCAATTTTTTTTTAAAATATTTAAAATGTTATTGTTGGGTTTCTAAGACATAATAAATTTGGTATCAAATGAAAGATAATTGAATAGACTATATGTTTGTAAACTTACTTCTTCCGTTTAACTAAAATAAACCACCACAAATGACATCCGAATAGCATTTAGTCTAAAGGGACCCGGGTCCGAATTGCCGCTATAGTGATAGGTCTAAAAACATTACTACTCCCCACCCCCACACACACAACCTAATAAGTATTTAGCTAGTTGTTAAGAACCAGACCTTCCTTATGGCAGCATCTGTTAGCAATGAAATGTTACAATGTAAAAGAAAAAAAAAATGTTTAAACTATTTTCACTTTTCGGAGAGACAAGAGCTTGGGATCGTTCGTAAATTACGTCACGCTAAAAATGACCTTTTTAGAAACCCCCTCCCCCCTGTCATNAAAATCTTGTAAAAGTCTTTTAACAATAATTAAATATCATTGATTTAGTTTTACATTGGCATTACACATTAGTAAAAAAATGCGGCGGGGGGGGGGGGGGTGCAAAAGGTAAGTTTGTTGTGCGGACGTCCTTTGTGGTGAACCCCTATCCAGAGCCGTGATTTGTGTAGCCCCCTTTTTGGTTAAGCCTCTGCCCATAACTCACCACCACCCCCTCCCCCGGCAAGGATCGATTTCTTAACAAAAAAAAAAAACAAATACAAAAACTTTGAAATAGCGCATATCCTGTCCCAAGCCCATTGTGCAATGGTTTCTGTGAGAAAATGTTGTGTTTTACCCTGAGAATAGTACATGTCATGCCATTCTGGAAACTAATTCCGTCATGAAAAGGGTAAACGCAGACCTTTGGCTTTGCTATACAGTTTGCTACCACTCTGCAAGTTTCTAAAATCGAGGTGTTTTCAAAAGATTTGCAAAAGAACTGAGTGTTGTGAATGAACCTTTGATATCGTATGTACATTTTGCCAATGCATAAGGCATAGTGACAGCAAGATGGTTCAAGGTTGAAATACGACCATGCACATTAATGACATTAATATTCATATGGTATGAATATTATTCATACTGGTATTTTCTTTGGGTGTTCGTAAAAGTATAATGTAAATATTCAACTACATGAAGAATGTTGAAATATAATAGAATATCACTTAGTATTCATAATGTTTCTCTTATACATGTTACATACACTATACATGCGCTTTCAGAAACTTTAAGTTTGTTTTCAAATGTCTAAAGTCTTATTACTAAATTTACAGGTATTTTCAAAGTCAAAGGCTGGCACAACTTGTTGAAACACTTATATTTATATTGTGTATTAAATATAATATTTAAACATATATTTAAATTGTTACAAAATATTTTAAAACTAAAATGGGAGGAAAAACAACTCGATCCCCTACTGGGAATTGATCTTAAACTATATTACCGCCAAGCGTCCACTCTACCACTTGACCACACAAGATCTTTTCTAACAAGCATATCTTAAAACCAGCCCAATGGTACATTTTTTCCGTGGTGTACCCAGGCCTAAGCCCACGATTTCGCTAGGTACACCGCCGCGGTTTACGCAGGCGAAAGCCGATGGTTTCGCTATGTATGTACACCGCCGCGGTGCACGCATCCACTTCCTTATATTAAATTTACTGATATAAATAGTGCATAGTTAGATAAGCTACAATTTATCTATAATTGTTAACATTATTAAACTTATTTTTTAATACAGCATTAGTTCTGAAAATGAAAATAAAATTTTCATTAAAACAAGAGTTCTATAGCTCCTGATGACAACAGCGGAATTGGGTACCAGAAAATGGAGATGCGGTCCATGTTAAAAAAGGACAAATTAAGTCACACTTTAAATTAAAATTCATAACTTTAAAACAACAACAGCTAAAAATATGATTTTGGTGTTATAATTCTTTAAAAAATTAGCTTTATTCAACTATGCCATTGGTTTATTTTTACAAAAAGTTTTAATTTTCTAATCATAATCAAAGTGCCTACTTAAGGCGCCTTAACTTAAGACTTAAAGGCAATGAAATTTAAGCGCGATTAATTATTTCTAGTGATATAAAATTAAAACTTCCTCTTTACCTGATGGAACTAAAGGCCTAAAATAGCGTCTTTTTGTTCATGTACAATAAACATTTAACAAAATTGAACAAGATTAAAAAAAAAAAAAAGTAGCCTACATTGCATGAATCTTTTGTCATAAATGACGCCATTGTTTTTTTTTTAGAAAACAAGGAGAACTCTTCTGTCTTCAAAGATACGTTATAAAAGATGCCTAATTGGATACATTTAGATTTAAATAATTTTTAAAAATTGTATAGATCTATCTACTTTGTCTGATATTTCATTCTAGCCCACTGGATCCATGCACAGCAATGTAAAGGTGATACTTGCAAGGGACCTCAATATCAGGGGGCGCATTCGCCCAGGGCGCTGCTTTTCCTTTGCACGGTTGTGCATCCATTACGGACGTAACGCGGCTAGAATTTTGAGGGTGGGGGTTATGTGGGAAATGTTTGTTAAAACTTTAAATAAAATTGTCAATTTCCTTTCTTAAAATTTGTGACAGTTTCGATTTCTTTCTCAATAAATAGCTGGTGATTTACTAAGACTAAGAGGCAAAAAGCGGGAAAGTAATGAAATATATGTCAGTAGCGAAATAAACACCATTGCAAACAGATGACTAACAAAGCAACTTGGTTCCATCCAGATACATAAAATCACTAACACTGCCTCTCATTTTACTCACCACAAACCAGAGTCAACTTAGGTGGCATCTAAATAATTAAGTGCCATCTATCAAACTAGAGCTGACCAACCACAGACCATTTAAATAGCTTATTTGCCTACTATGACTCACAATTGTCGAGAAAAAGTCAATCCACTTGCATAGGAAGGGGGCTGTGGAGGGGGTGGTCGACACATGTGCCACTTTAAAAAAAAATTATATTGAGGGCGGCATTTTCGGCGAGCTGAAGAGTTTTTTTAAACTTAGTGGTAGTGGGTGGCACAACTTTCTAGTTAACATATCGCAACATAACCCCTGGTCCGCTCGAAACGTTTCCCAGATCTGCTCATTATGAGGACACGTTACACATCACCCAACGCTTGGACATTGGTCGCTCTCTCAGTCTCTGTTGTTGGTGGAATTCTATTACGTAGCCGAGTCTCTCGCTTCGCACCTTTTTTTGCCCATGCGCCGTTTCCCTGGTCTGGTCTGCTGATTACCAAAGTCATTCTCTGATACACTAAAGTAATACGTCGGCATAGCTAGAGCGACGTGGCCTCCACGGCCTTGCCATGTTTCTGTTTAGTAAGGCTGTGGGCAGCAACGCAGTCGCCGCGGCTTACCCGTGTATAGGTTTACTTTAAGCAGATTTCTGATCGTTAATGCTGCATAAACTTTATGGTTTGTGTCCGCTGCGGTGGCCGCGCAAATGAACGCAGGACAAGTAAACCCACAACTCACCATAACACATCCAAACACAGGACTAGTGAACCAACGGACAAGTTAACACGCAGAAAAGTGAATACCGGTATATAGAACATAGACAGCTGAACCCAACAACTGGGTTTGAAAAGGCCTTGCTGAGATAATCGTCATTCTTGACTTGTTCTTGTAAATTTATGTTCACTGCTAATTCGCAATGTTTGGTTCCGAAAGATTTCAGCTACTTTTATAAAGATGTAAATGTTTTTAATGTGCTGAAAATTATTTTACAAAATTGAGTAAATAACCATTTTTATTATATTTCTTGGGCAGATTTTTGTTTCCTAAACTGAGTCCAGTGGCGTAGCGAGGGGGGTGCGGGGGGTGCGGACCGCACCGGGTGACACCATTTTAGGGGTGAGACCCGATTGAAAAATTGCATATTTACGTAGCACACAGTTCTCGGTCTATCCGAGATTCATAAAAGGATAACCGATCACACCTACATTTTTCACAAATGTAACCAATCCAAATGCGGGCTTTATTAAAAGTTCAAGGTTGATGCGTCAGAAATGTGATGACCCTATGTTTAGCTCAGAAAAACACATTCATTATTTCATGCCGTTTGAAGTGTTCGGTAACTTCCTTAAGTGACAGGAGGCTATATTTATCTAAATTCTGAGAAATGTGGCTTTTCATTGATACCAAATAAGTGCGGTCGGGGGTTATAAATATACAAATCGGCAAAAATTAAAAACATTAAAAATGAATTTTACCCATTTATAGAGTTAAAAATATATTATTTTACACAATTTTAAATCTTTTAATGATTAATTCTTATTTATTTAAATTTAAATAAAGAAAAAAATATTTGAAGACATATATAATATTATATATCGAGACCCAAAAGTTATCTTGCCTTTCACTAGAAATCCAAAATGAATTTATAAGTGTCCTTGCAAATCATGTGAAGGAGATTCTTATCATGGATATAAAGCCTGCGAGGTATTTTGGAATTATTTTCGAAAGTACACCTGATATATCACACAGTGACCAGATGTTTGTAGTGATCAGATATGTGATGGCGTTAAATGGTAGAATCATCAATCATCATCATCATCATCATCATCATCATCCTGTCCTGTAGATAACATCTACGAAAACTACAGTTGAAATGTGGTTTAGTTTGTGTCGGCCTTTTAAAGGGGGGGGGGGAGAGGGGGGGAGATTGTAGACTGATCGCCAATTTCAAAACTGTATTAATCCTCATTTATCGGAAACGTATATTTTATCAATGTATTATTTGCAGACTGCGTGTAACACTGAGTTGAAAACAACAAGCTCTTTACAAAAATTAGCTTGCTCAGGTCATTTTTTTCTTCTAATTACAAGCTTTCTTAAAATTGGGGCGCAATGGCAAAAAATGGACCTTGAAACTGGTATAATGCGATCCCATGGCCGAAAAGTTGTCCTTTAAACTCGTACACAGCAAACCGCAAATATCTCATTAAAAAAGCCCCCCCCCCCCCCCCCCTAATTGGGGCGCAATGGCAAAAAATGGACCTTGAAACTGGTATAATGCGATCCCATGGCCGAAAAGTTTTCCTTTAAACCCGTCCACAGCAAACCGCAAATATCTCATTAAAAAAGCCCCCCCCCCCCTCCCAAGGACCGAAGACTTGACCTTCAAACTTTTATTGTACGGAACCCAAAGTTTTTGATTGAGCTGTTAGTAAAAAAAAAAAAAATGATGTATGAACTAAAAATAGCATCATTTGCCTTCCCGCATGGACACCGAGATGTTGTTGCAGGTAGTGGAAATCATTTGCCACCAAACCCCATACTCGATGTTGTTTTTCTTTAAGTTTGTATTCCGGAAGGACTAAGAAGAAAACCACAAAATTCCTTAGCCTGATAGGTTTGATCTTAAACAACTTCAAGAAGAGAGATGGTCAAATTAAAACTAGGTTGCCTGAAACAATGGGAGGCCAATATTCATTTTTGAACAAAAAAAAGTATTTCGAATGCTTGAGAGGATCACTACAATTAGGTTTTGTTTCTTTTAAACCAAGAGTTTGTGCACGTGTTTAGGAATTCACGTGTGTGCATGAATGTACTGCGAGTGCACGGCGTGCACCATTACAGCTCGTCTTTCAACAAGTCTTGCACTCGGAGCGCCTCGACGGCTTCGGGGAACGTCTTCGTCCAGAACGCCCTCCTGTCCTCTAAAGGAAACTGCTGCACCGAAGGCCTGTGGTTTAAGCTTAGGAAATATTCATTGTCCGGATCGAACGGCCGCCATGCTGCGGTCATGTTGCGATTCAAGGTTAGCCCTGGATTGCTGGGAAGCCAAAGAAGACAACATTGAATTAGGAAGCTTTAGCGAAACTATCCTTAAATGATTTACCGTAATTATTCACGTCATTATTTTAGATTTAGCTAGACGAAATTTATCGGCCTATTTAGCGGAAACGTTTGAGAGTTCATTGGTGCCATGGGACATCGCCAGTCGAAATAGTGTCATGAATCCAGCAAGGCCGCTAGTCTTGGGGAAATTTTGACAAAATTGATTCACCGTCGTTCGTTTAAAATGTTGTATCTTTTATTTGTATCTTTTTTAAATGAACATGACAAATGCAAATTAAAATAGATTTTTTCTGATGAAAATAAGTCAACAAAACAAATTGAGTAGACATTCATCAGATCGAGTGAAATCGATCTCCGGGGTCACCAGGTGACCTAGTTATCCATGTGTACAAGATGGTTCGTTTATTATATTCATGATCACTTTCGTTTAATCCTAGAAATCTTAGCCTTTGTCATTTGGTTATCTACCGATGTCTACAAATGTCTGTCACACTCAGTGGTCATCTGTGTCATTCTGTAATTTCAGTCGTACCCTGTGGTTATCTGTCTTATCTTACAAAAATGTAAGCCTTTCTCTGTGATCATCCACCTTATTCTGAAAAGTCAGCCCAACCCTGGGGGGTCATCTGTCTTATTCTACAAATGCCAGCCCTACCTTGGGGGGGGGGTCATCTGTCTTATTCTACAAATGCCAGCCCTACCCTGGGGATCAAATGTCTTATTTTACAAATGCCAGCCCTACTATGGGGGTCAATTGTCTTATTCTAAAAATGCGAGCCCTACCCTGGGGGTCATCTGTCTCATTCTACAAATGCCAGCCATACCCTGGGGTCATCTGTCTTATTCTACAAATGCCAGCCCCACCCTGGGGTCATCTGTCTCATTCTACAAATGCCAGCCCTACCCTGGGGGTCATCTGTCTTATTCTACAATCATTATTGTCAGCCTTACCCTGTGGTCATGAAGTCAACGACAATCGACTGATACACTCTGCGCATCTCCATCTCCTCCTCGGTGTAGCCCCGAGCCGCGTCTAGTCTGTAGTAGATCTTAAGGATGTCGCTGGGGTCTAGGTCGAACACGTAAGACAGGTCAAGGGCGTGGTAGAACCCAACGAAAGGCTGCGGTATGTAGGTGGGCATGTGGTCAAGAAGCATGAAATACGACTCCCTCTTTCTGTCAGGAAATCCTGTTTAAAAAAAAAGATGTCAAGAATGAGTTAATCCCGCCAAATCTAAAGCAATTGTCATTAGTGTTAAACAATTGTTCACAATTTTTTTTTATTAAATCGAATTCGTATAAGATATTTTATTTTATTTTTTTAACTTGTTATTTTTTCGCTTAGCATATGCCACGAGCTTGGCAGGCAAGTGAGGGAGGTACAGAAGGGGTGGAGGCGCAGTGCGCATGTCTCGAGACCAACGCTGGGCAGGCAAGGGGAAGGGAGGGGAGTGTTTGCCTGCGTCTTGCTTGCTTGCTCTGGCGTACCTATATACAGCCTGCGTCGTGTTGGTCTTTGCTCTGGTTTCTGGCGAATTATATATATAGATTAACCGATGATAACAATTATGTTTTTTCTTGCCTCAGGTTGATCAATACATTATTTATAGGCAATTATTTTATAATAATATATTACTTAAACTCACTTTATGAGGCCAAATTCCCATTATGCAAATTATTTATTTTTAACCCCTTTTAAAAGGAAAAAACAAAATCAATTAGCTTACCACTGTTTCCCGAGGAAAAAACTTTGAGGAAATTAAACGTTGGCATCGTGAAAACTAGATCCCCGGCGATGTTGAAGGCGGGTAAAAAGGTGTTGCTCCTGAGGTCCCTGTACCACGTGATCACTTTTTCGGACACAGGTAGGGGCCAATGTGTCAGGTTAGTCAAGTTTTGAGGGGTCAGTGCTCGGATATCTGTTCAGAAAAAAAAAAGGAAATACTGACAAAAATTACAATGGTCATGGCGGTTGCTCTTCTTTTTTTTTTCTCTTTTTTTTTTTTTTTTTTTTTT
>CAXITT010000711.1:111490-136746 GCA_964033795.1 Lymnaea stagnalis | reverse complement strand
TGACCTTTTTATACTCCCCCCCCCCCCCCCCCCCCCCCGGTCACAAAGTGTAACAAATTCTTCACCCCTCCTCCCCCTTTAGTTTCACGTCACACCTAAAAAAAAAACTCAAAACAAACATAAAATGTTCATAACTAAACTAAAATTTCATTATTTTTCTTTAACATTTTCCCCACACGGAATAATATCTAATATTTTTTAGAAAACTGTGACGCGAAACAACCAAGTCCTCCCCGAGCCGAATGTAAAATGGCCACATCAGTTTTTGCATGATATTGATTAAAGATTTTTCAAAATTAGAAAATTGTAGACTTAAAAAAATAAAATAATAAAATTTAAAAAAATGTGACGTCACACATCATTTTTTGACTCTCCCCTTCCACCTCTCACAAAGTGTCACAAATTCTTGACGCCCCTCCCCTCCCCTAGCGAAGGAACCCCCCCTCCCATGTTGCATTTTGTGAAAAAGAATGTATTGTTTGTTTCCCTTTACTCAAACAGACAAAAGACAAAATGTGTTAAGCCCTTGAAATATATGTCAGACTTTATAGTGACATTTGACAATAATTACATGAAGATAAATGATGTAATTCCAATGAAAGATAAATATGTTGATGGACATTCTATAAATCGTTTGCGCCAGGAACGCAAACTCTTTTTATTTTGCAAAACTTACAGCGTTGATTACATCACAGCTCTTGAAGATCTCCTAAAAATGTATTAAGTTTCTGTTCGTTATAAGAAAGGAAAGACTCCCTACATTTATTTGTATAGTATACTACATTATTTGTTATTATATTACATTTCATTATATTATAATATTGTGGTTTTTTAAAATCTATTAACGATAATATATTTTATCAATTATTCAGTGAAACCATTGGTTTGTGGATTATGTGCCTCGGTTGTTGTTGTTGTTTTGGGTGTTGTTGTTTTTTCTGGTGTTTTGGTGTAAAGAGAAATTATATTAAAAGCCATGTTTTATTTATCATATCAACTATATTGAGTGTTGCATCCTTTGAGGGAAAACAAGGCCAAGCCATAATCCTTTCTTGTATAGCTCAGCTGATCTTTATTCTAAACCTGTAAATGTATTTCAAAGTTCTCCTGTTATTAACTCGCCTTGAAGCTAATTCGAACTGTTTGTTTCAATTATACTTGAACAAGCCAGACCTCAACAGGAGCCCGAACTGTCGCCATTGCAGGCTAGCGCTTGAAAATCGTGTACGCCTTATGACTTCGTGCCTCAAACTTGACCTTAGGGTCGCTATGTGAATACATATTTTGGTTCATTCAAACATGTGGACCATGCTATTTTTTTTAGCCAGGCCATAAAGAGCAATTAGCTCGGACCAACCCCAACCCCCAGTCCCCCAAATTGTCCACAGAGTCCAGTTTAGCGTTATTGCTTTTTTGCTATGTGTTGTCACATTAAGACTCACCATATCCGAGTGCGAACACCCCCTGCAACAAGATTGGACCTTCCATGTTGGTGAGACTGACGAGGTAGTCCCGGGAGTGGAAGCCGACCTCCCTCAAATACCGAGCGTCTTCCGTGAGGGCTGGTATGGATGATGTCAAGAGTTCACCGTCCTCAGATATGAACAAGCTGTGGAGCTTGACGTCAATCGGAATGACGAAACTCTCGGCGGGGCGGGATCTCAAACACTGGACGGTCGCGGTCAAGTTGGCATGTTGGCACCCCAGTTTGTTGGAGAGGTAATTTAACAGCGTGTGAGAATCGTTGTGGGCGAAGAACTGAGAAACTCCAGAGCCACTGATTAAAACGCCCTGGGAATATGAAGACGTCGTAAAATTGCAGTACATGGAGATGATAAGAGACAATTTAAACACTATTGTGGGAGTTATATTTTTGTAACTTACATACGTACAATGTAGATGATTTGTTTTATATAACAGAGATATTAATTTAAAGGTAAATCGCACTTGGGAAATTATGCTTTGATGGATTGGTGCTTGGTGGTATGTTGTTTTGAGGAATGGTGCTTGGTGCAACGGTACTTAAGGAAGGGTACTTAGGAAATGTGCTTGGTGGTAAGGATGCATGAGGGATGGTAAATAGGGAGTGGTGCAATGTTTAGTGGTGCGTGCGGAATGGGAAATGGTGGATGAAGAATGATGCTGGGGGAATTGTCCTTTGGAAATGGTGCTTGGGGAATGGTGCAATGTGAATGGTGCTTAGGAAATGTGCTTTGGGATTGGTGCTTGGGGAATAGTGCTTGGGGAATGGTGCTTGGTGGTGATAGAGTTGAAAGAAAGAAAAAGGGGCGCTTTAAAATGGATCTTGTCCCCGGGCGCAAATCTTGTCCCCGGGCGCCAAACACCCTCGCTACGCCTCTGTGCATGGGGAATGGTGCATGGTGAATGGTGCTTTGGAGTTAGTGTTTTTGTAAGGGTGGTTGTTGGAATGGTGTTTGGGGAAATAGATTTTTTTTTAATACAGCTCTTGAAATATCTCCCTTAAAATGTGGTACTTAAAAATGTTCATACAAGTATTGTCCTTGAAATATAGTACTTGAAATCTGGTCCTTGAAATATAGCACTTGAAATCTGGTCCTTGAAATATAGTACTTGAAATCTGGTCCTTGAAATATACTACTTGAAATCTGGTCCTTGAAATATAGCACTTGAAATCTGGCCCTTGAAATATAGTATTTGAAATCTGGTCCTTGAAATATAGTACTTGAAATCTGGTCCTTGAAATATAGTACTTGAAATCTGGTCCTTGAAATATAGTACTTGAAATCTGGTCTTTGAAATATAGTACTTGGGAGATATTACTTGAGAAATAAAACTGGAGACGATGCATGGGAGATACTGTTTGGATGGCCCTTTAGAATTTTTACATATTAGATGGCACTTAAGAGCTATTAGTTGATAAATTGTATTTTGAGGAGACATTAGATGATAGATGGTACTTGGGAGATAGTTCTTGCATGGGAGATGGTACTTGCATGGGAGATGGTACTTGGGAGATGGTACTTGGGAGATGGTACTTGGGAGATGGTACTTGGGAGATGGTACTTGGGAGATGGTACTTGGGAGATGGTACTTGGGAGATGGTACTTGGGAGATGGCACTTGGGAGATGGTACTTGGGAAATGGTACTTGGGAGATGGTACTTGGGAGATGGTACTTGGGAGATGGTTCTTGGGAGATGGTACTTGGGAGATGGTACTTGGGAGATGGTACTTGGGAGATGGTACTTGGGAGATGGTACTTGGGAGTTGGTACTTGGGAGATGGTACTTGGGAGATGGTTCTTGGGAGATGGTACTTGGGAGATGGTACTTGGGAGATGGTACATGGGAGATGGTACTTGGGAGATGGTACTTGGGAGATGGTACTTGGGAGATGGTACTTGGGAGTTGGTACTTCGGTGTTAATACCACTTGATGGAGGACTGGGAAGAGGTATTTGGTATATAATGGGCTCAGGTTTAGAGACACGACTATTTATGTAGTCTCTGATATATTCACCTTCGTGAAGAGCCCCTTGGCTTGCCGAGTGATGCTCAGGGCCGACACGCACACGCTGCCGAACGATTGGCCTCCGATCGTGACGTCATCGGAATCCCCGCCGAAGGCTCTGATGTTGTCCTTGACCCACCTCAACGCCATCAGCTGATCCCACAGTCCTTGGTTGCCCGGCAACAGTGGGGCTTCCCCTTTCAGGAAGCCCAGCCACGCCAGGCGGTAGTTAAGCGTGACCACGATGATGTCTTTCTGTTCAGAGAGTTCTTCAATCATTTTATTAACTTCGCTTTTTTTTTTTGTTGATATGCTTGTGTCAAAATCTTTGGGAGGCTAAATGACCCACTTTTTGTCATCCTATCGCGCTTAAACTTGCAACATAGACTCTTTGCCATTGACATCATATGCTTTTAAATTTTCAGCCCAATACGCCACCCCATACGCCCAAAAATCTGTTTTTCCAGCTTTTCATGTGAAGGATGAATTTATTTGTTCGATTTGTTCAATCGGTGCGTGTTTTGATGTAGAGATAGTATTAGTTTTGTAGTTGTTGCTATTTGCATTGTATTTGTTGCGCATTGGAATTCAAATATATCTATAGTCATTTAGTTGTTTTTTTTAATGCAGTAAGGTTGATAAAAAAAACATTCACATACCAAAAATCAGTTGCTACGATCAACACAGATGATAAAAAAATCACATAGTGTTACATAAATGCAAACAAAAATGCATATAAAGGATTTATTCGAATTACTTTATTTTTAGGGGTTCTTTAATTTATCTTCATGTATTATTGACATAAATTTGGCAAAAATACCTCCCCCAAAAAATAGTTGTTTGAGAACGTAAAATTTCGATGTAATAAGCAATAAAACAATACAATAGAACAATACAATAGAACAATACAATAGAACAATACAATAGAACAATACAATAGAACAATACAATAGAACAATACAATAGAACAATACAACAGAACAATACAACAGAACAATACAACAGAACAATACAACAGAACAATACAATAGAACAATACAATAGAACAATACAATAGAACAATACAATAGAACAATACAATAGAACAATACAATAGAACAATACAATAGAACAATACAATAGAACAATACAATAGAACAATACAATAGAACAACACAATAGAACAATACAATAGAACAATACAATAGAACAATACAATAGAACAATACAATAGAACATTACAATAGAACAATACAATAGAACAATACAATAGAACAATACAATAGAACAATACAATAGAACTTATCAAGGAAAGGAAAAAAAAGGACTTATCGTTACTGGGCACTAATTTTTTTAAAATTATGATTAAAGACTGGGTCATCAGTAAAAGAGAGGGGATTTTATTATTTTTTCCCCTATAAATGTTACTTTAAGTAATCTAAATTTGTTAAATATTTCTCTACATTTTTTTTTAAACTTAACCCCGTGATGACATGTTCAATCAATCCAACGCGGATCGAAGCTTTGAAAGGTATCGATATTTTTTTTTAATCAAGTATTTCTCCGTACATGTTAAATTCCTCCAAGAATTAAATGCAGACTCTTTAATTTTTTTTTTTTTTACTCACCGTGGCCACCAGTTCTCCGGGAATGTGTTCATTGGCTGATCCCATGAAACCCCCCTCCCCCGTGGATGTAGAAAAGCACCTTCTTACTGGACTGAGTTGAAACATCTTTCTGATGAAAACGGGAAATCAATTTAGTGAGACTGGTGCTTAACTATCGGTGCAGAACGTACCAAAAACGAGGGAATGTCTCACGAGAATTAACGTGAAATCTATGCTGATCACTTTATTCAGTTCAAAATTTTTATCATTATTTCAGCTGTCCTAAATAGAGGACCTGAATGTAGAAGGTTCAAAGCAGGGGTCCTCATAGTCGAGAGGGGGGTACCGCCTCCCAGGGGGTGTGTAACACATTAGGGGCGATAAAATGCTGAGTAGATTTATGGGGGCAATGGACTACTAAGGGGGGTGGTGGTGGATTATATTACAAAAATCTATTTTTAAATTAAAATGATATAAAATTTGAAAATGAAAATGAATTAAATTTAGATTAAATTCTTAAAGGAAAAAAATTAATTCAATTTATCGGAACATTATCAACCTTTAAAATTAGTAATAATTAGACATCAGTCTATTACTACAAGGCGCTATAATAACAAAAGAAATATTTACTTAGTCCATTGGTTCAAAATACCATACAAAAGTAGTGAATTCACTTTATTGATGAGCTTTGCTCTAATTTAAACACCGACCGGTGTACGATTTAATGATCATAATATTTTGCATAACATAAACCAATGTATTGAACCATAGTCGAGACCTATCATAAGCAGTAAACAGTTATGATACTTTCAACATTTTTTTTTTTTTTTAAATTTGAGATTGTTTCATTTTATAATGACGGCACACATTTCTCTCATCCTCTTTAAAACACCCGTACCGATAAAAATTCGCAATTTTAAAACGTAATATATTTAAGAAGGCACACCCCGATCACCCGAGGCAGTGGTTAGCAGCACCCAAAAATTATATTGATAATGGTGAAAAGTCGCAAAATAAATTATTCCCACCTGATCATTTACGATGAGCTATATTTCAAAAATGAATGGTAAATCATTTACGATAAGCTATATTTTAATAATGAATGGTAAATCATTTACGATAAGCTATATTTCAATAATGAATGGTAAATCATTTACGATAAGCTATATTTCAATTATGAATGGTAAATCATTTACGATAAGCTATATTTCAATAATGAATGGTAAATCATTTACGATAAGCTATATTTCAATAATGAATGATAAATCATTTACGATAAGCTATATTTCAATAATGAATGGTAAATCATTTACGATAAGCTATATTTCAATTAATGGATGGTAAATCATTTACGATAAGCTATATTTCAATAATGAATGGTAAATCATTTACGATAAGCTATATTTCAATAATGAATGGTAAATCATTTACGATAAGCTATATTTCAATTATGAATGGTAAATCATTTACGATAAGCTATATTTCAATAATGAATGGTAAATCATTTACGATAAGCTATATTTCAATTATGAATGGTAAATCATTTACGATAAGCTATATTTCAATAATGAATGGTAAATCATTTACGATAAGCTATATTTCAATAATGAATGGTAACCATCCTGATAAAATACGTCCCAATGGTCAAATTACAATTAATTTTCAAACTTGTCTAGCAAAAGCAAAGGCGTGCCAAATCAAATTATTATGGGTATGATTGTACATACAAACACTAATGCCGACGTTAGTGCAGTTCAAGCAAATCTAGATAAGCATGTTCGAGTAGTGGAGCTTACCTGAGATGGTACGTACACATTCAGGTAGAGGCAGTCTTCCTCACTGGGGTACCCCAGGTCAATGTCCTGAGGTTGTATGCACATTGGTCCTCGCTTGGTGGCGTCGTAAACCCCCTGGTCGTGGATAAGATCGTCTAGTAACCAACGTATGAACATCCAACAATAGCGTTATGAGTGATAGTGGAAGTGACCAACATATCAAACATCAAACAATACAGTTATCAGTGATCTTTATAGTGACGAACATATACGTTTTTAATTATTTTCGATTGGCTTCATCTTTCATCTCTCTCTCTCTCTCTTTCTTTCTTTCTCTCTGTCCATCTCTCTCTCTCTCTCTCTCTCTCTCTCTCTCTCTCTCTCTCTCTAGCTCTTCATTAGTTAGCATTATTGGTAGAACATCGAGGCTTATGATTTTCTTTATCGTTTCGATTAAAAACATATCTTTGTACTCTTGTAAGGAAAATATATATAAAAACTCATTTATTTGGTCCAGCAGATAATAACGGCAACAGAGTTGTTATAAAATTTCGATTTGTCGAAAAGATCGATCAGCAGTAAAACAGTGGATCTTAAACATGTATTTCACGAGCCCCTCGGGAGTCGTCTTGCATGGCTACCAATAAGCCAGGAGTTGTTTGATAACTTCCAAAAAAGTGAAGATTGTTTAGTAAAGTTAAGTATTTTAGTTATTTTAATTATCTTAATTGAAGCATCTTTCGTTTAAAAACTTGAACATTATTTACGGTTCATTTCTTATTGTCAATACACTGTAACTACACTACAATAATATACGCCCCTTCATGTCTCAGCATCTGTTTCTCACATTGTAGGGATAATCCTATTTTGACCCGTTAAGATGTGGACATTTTTTTAAAAAGGATTCACCGCCTTAAAATTGCTTGAGAACTGCTGGAGTAACATATCAAAACTTACCTGTATGTCTAGGTGACATCTGTATGTCTAGGCAACATCTCCAAAAACTATTTACCTTACATGTCTAGGTAACATCTTAACAAAAAGGGGTCGCAATCCGGGATCCCGAAGTTCGAAAATACCGGAATACCGGACCATAATTGATGCTCGAAAAAACCGGGATTGGATTAATTTTTTTAATTACAAACGTATTGCCTTGTATGTCTATGTAACATCTCAGAAGATAGTATTTACCTTGTATGTCTATGTAACATCTCAGAAGATAGAATTTACCTTGTATATCCATGTAACATCTCAGGAAAAAAAAAACGGTTTACCTGTATTCTAGGTAAAGGTTCGGGTTTGGAGAACCTCAGCTGACCAACGGGAGGCTGGGCGTACGGAATCCCTAAGAAAGCTGTGAAGGGCTGGCCGTGCGGTGACCACTCCGTTGTGCCGCGGAATGTACCGGCCGGAGCAGCAACGACAGGAGCCCGGTCTTGTCCGCTGAGGTGCGTGACAGCTGTCATCAGCAGTAGCAGCAGCAAAGTCTTTGTCATTTCTAATAAAATTTAACTTTAAAATGCATTTTTTTTACTTCGGTTTTTTTTTTTTTTTTTTTAAACGACATGCAACGACAAGAGATAGATAAATATTGGACAGGAGATCGGTTGTAATTCTTGTTTACAGGTAGAGTAATAATTTTTTTTAAAATCTGTTTTATGTTACCCCATAATATCATATACTATAATTATCACATACAAATAAAGATTATAAAGATATCAACAAGTACGCATCATAATATTGTAACTAATGCCAGAGATACTGTTGCTAGTGCTTTATATTATAGTTCTTTTTTTTAAATTTTAATTTAATGAACGTACCTTCAAATATAGTTACCATAATATCACGATTACACGATGGTCATATTCAAAAACACTGCTTGAGAGCTAAACTGGCGTCAACTTTATACAGCATACTTTGCACGCGTCACAGAGTACGCGGAACAGTTTCATTACACTGTCCTTCAACTGATTCCCATGGTCACACCGAGTAAGGGCCAGGTTTTGACGCTGGGAAAAGGTGGAAGAGGTGGGGTGCCGAAAAGGCCCACACGGGCAGAATAATAGATTCAACATTTAGAGCGTGTTAGGATTCCACGCGTGAACTTTGGTATCTGACACACATTAACATCCAACTTTAAAACCAAAATCATTGGAATTACTACCGTTACTACTGTTACTATCACATTGATAAAAAAAATGGGGGATGGGGGGGGGCAGAAATCTGGAGGAGGGGGGTGACGAGAGGTTCGGGGAAAGGGGGGGGGGTCTAAGCTTTGATTTCATTAATGCTGCTTAAAGACAATGACATCTTCAATACTGTTTAATTTTATTTCATCAGAAATTTTTACGTAAAAAAAAAAAATTTCCACTGATGAAAAAAAAAACAGTTTTGTCTTTGAGAGGGCCCCTCACAAGGCCACCCCCCCCCCCACACACACAATAAAATTTTACAAAAAAAAAAAAAATTTCCACTGATGAAAAAAAAAACAGTTTTGTCTTTGAGAGGGCCCCTCACAAGGCCACCCCCCCCCCCACACACACAAAGCCACCACCAAAAGACCCACAGAAGGTCCCCACTTTTGGAGAGAAAAAAAGGGTCTCAAGAAGGAGCGGCCGCTACCTCCGCTTCCCCCACTCGCAATGCCACATGTCATAGCTACCCGTGGCGCTTCTCAAGAACCGAAGGGCAAGAACACTCACATCACTGTTACATAGACCGAATACAGGTCGAATTCTATGGATATCACCCTCGTAGTGTTTACACAGACAACCAAATATGTCAATGTAACACGGGGGCTTACTAGTTCTCACTGTTGAAGTGACATCCCACGCATCAATATTATTATATTTTTTTTAACAGGTCATAAAAAAAATTGCTATTATCCGATCTTCTAAAGGTTGTTATGCCACAGATGAAATTGTGAAAAAGAGTTTAGTCAGAACACGGACTCAACCGTGACCTGGCTTAATTCCAGAAAAAGACGGCTTTATCCACGGTCACTTTGACACATTTGCTGAACAACATGGAGTGTGACACGTGACCGTCCTAACAGCTTATCGCGACTTGAGGAAGCGAATCGACCAATTTTTTTTTATTCTGAAAGCATGTGGCTATGTTTTTTTTTTGTTGTTTTTTTCTTGTCTTCAGTTTCATGAGAATAACCGAGAAGATATATTGTTTAAAATGATGTTATGTATTGTATCAAACATCCCCCCATGTTCCACGGCAAGTGAAATCAAAGGTGGTAATTAAAACATGAGAAGATACATCGGAGAGCCAAGAAACGTGGGAGGGGGGGGGAGTGAGTGCCCTTGGAGGAGAGAGTTGGCGTTGGGCAGAGGAGAGTAGTGTTGTGGGAAGGAGAGTGTTGTGTGGGGCGGAGGAGAGTGGTGGCTTGGGATGGAGGAGAGTGGTGATTTGGGGTGGAGGAGAGTGGTGGTTTGGGATGGAGGAGAGTGGTGATTTGGGGTGGAGGAGAGTGGTGATTTGGGGTGGAGGAGAGTGGTGATTTGGGGTGGAGGAGAGTGGTGATTTGGGGTGGAGGAGAGTGGTGATTTGGGGTGGAGGAGAGTGGTGATTTGGGGTGGATGAGAGTGGTGATTTGGGGTGGATGAGAGTGGTGATTTGGGGTGGATGAGAGTGGTGATTTGGGGTGGATGAGAGTGGTGATTTGGAATGGAGGATAGGAAGGATGCGGGGTGGAGGAGAGTGGTATTGTGGGAAGAAGGAAAGTGGTTTGGTGGGACAGAGGAGAGTGGTGTGGTGGGACAGAGGAGAGTGGTGGTGTGGGACAGAGGAGAGTGGCGTGGTGGGACAGAGTAGAGGGGTTTGGTGGGCCGAAGGAGAGTGGTGTGGTGTTGAGGATATATTTTGATCCCCTTAATCCCATGTGGGATCTTTATATTCAACTTGATCTTTAACTTGATGTTTTACTCTTTTTTTATTTCAAATAGATTAGCAATTTAATATTCAAAATGATATTCAACTTAATCAGCAACTTCATATTCGAATAGATATTTTTCTTGAAATTTACCTTAATATACAAAGTGATATCTAACTTGATTTTCAAATTCATATTGAATTTAATAATTTGATATCCTAGTTAGTTGATATTCAACTTGATATTTAAAAACACAAACGTTTTAACTCGTGGCATTAACAGTATCATACGAGACACAAACATGACATATCATCTGAAATTAACATCTAAAACCATTCAAGAACAAAAACCATTTTAAAAACTGAAATAAATTAACATTTTATTTACAATTGAAAATTCCCAGAGAGTAGTAAAAAATATTTACAAGGATTTTTTTTTTTTTTTTTTTTTTTTTTTGCACATAGTGGCAAGAAGTTTTGGGTTTTAAGTTGGACAATGTATCACATTATTATTTATTTTTTTTACAATAGTTGTGTGTCATAGTTCACATCACGCCTATTTAGAAACACGTCAATAGTATAGTATCTTGGTTTTAGGCATGACCAGCTGCGGTTGTCGCCTAACATCTTGTCGGGGCGAGATGCCTTAGTCACGTCGATCCTGTGTCTTGTTGTCCTGGTCAGACAAGTTTCTATCTTCACGTTCATAATATGTACGTCTAGGTCAAGTCAGGACAAAGGTCCTGATTTGACCGCAATGACGTCTAAGTCTAGTCAGGACAAAGGTCCTAATTTGACCGCAATGACGTCTAAGTCTAGTCAGGACAAAGGTCCTAATTTGACCGCAATGACGTGTAAGTCTAGTCAGGACAAAGGTCCTAATTTGACCGAAATGACGTCTATGTCTACTCAAGGCAAAGGTCGTAATGAAGATATTTCAAACTACCAAGGACACTTTCCAATTCTTACACAGAGATATTATTAAAGTTTCATTACCAATTGCACGATTATGAGACACAGTTAACACACACAGCTTTCTCTTAAAGTTTCATTACCAATTGCACGATTATGAGACAGTTAACACACACAGCTTTCTCTTAAAGTTTCATTACCAATTGCACGATTATGAGACAGTTAACACACACAGCTTCCTCTCGGTGTGTTTTTAGTCTCTTTCTCCCCCTTACGTATTAATTTTCGTACCCGTTTTGTTTCTCTTTCTCTGCCTTGATCTCTCTCTCTCTCTCTCACACACAAACATTCGTCCTCGCTTTCTCGCTCTCTCTTTCTCTTTCTCTCTTTCTTTCTCTCTCTCTCTCTCTCTCTCTCTCTCTCTCTCTCTCTCTCTCTCTTTCTCTCTTTCTTTCTCTTTCTCTTAGAGAGAGAGAGAGAGAGAGTCTCTCTCTCTCTCTCTCTCTCTCTCTCTCTCTCTCTCTCTCTCTCTCTCTCTCTCTCTCTCTCTCTCTCTCTCTCTCTCTCTCTCTCTCTCCCACTGACTTGAATTGCATTACAACGGCTAACATATGCAGTTTTATGTTATATAACGTCATCTTTTAAAAATAAATTGTATGCCAACTGCCAATACGCTGTGACTCAACATCAGAACACTGAGACTGTAGCAAGGAGCACGCAAAGCATGTAAACGCATGCAGTCATTGAACACTCAGACATTAAGTGCACTCTCCAGTAAGAAGTAACAGTGCAAGTTTTCTAAAAGGAAGTCATGATATAAGTGTCAGGATGTTCTCTAGCTCCGACGCCAGCATGACTGAGGCAGTGAGCAGCACTGCTCGCTCGGCCACGCTCGGTGAGAACTTGTGTGGTATTCAGTACGTGTTAGTACTTAGTACATGTTTGGTACTTAGTACATGTTTGGTAACTAATGCATGTTTGGCACTTAGTACATGTTTGGTACTTAGTACATGTTTGGTATTTTGTACATTTTTGGTACTTAATACATGTTTGGTACTTAGTACATGTTTGGTATTTTGTACATGTTTGGTACTTAATACATGTTTTGTACTTAGTACATGTGTGTTATTTAGTATATGTTTGATACTTTGTACATGTCTGTCACTTATTACATGTTTGGTACTTAATATTTTGTTGGTACTTAGTATATGTTTTTGTACTTTGTACATGTTTGGCATTAAGTACATGTTTGGTACTTAGTACATGTTTATTGCATAGTTGAATATTGGCATATAATATATGTGTGGTACCTAGTATCTGTTTTGGAGTAAAGTACATATAGTTTTACAGAACATTTTTTCAAGTACATAGATGTTTGGTACATATGACATATTTAGTACTTACTTGGTACATGTTACAATACAGAATTTGTTTAGCAAATAACAGCATGAATACTGTGAGTATATAATTGTTACATGTTCAGTATACAATTTACGTCAATTACATAATATAGGTGCAGTTTGGTGCGTAGATAAGACGTAGATAAGAAATATTTATTATTATAATTATTATTATTATTGTATAGTAAATATTAAGAATCTTGAAATCAAAAACTGTTTGCTGATTTTCCCAACTCGGTTCTTGATTTTCACAAACCTGGTTGTTTATTTTCACAAACCTGGTTGTTTATTTTCACAAACCTGGTTGTTTATTTTCACAAACCTGGTTGTTCATTTTCACAAACCTGGTTGTTCATTTTCACAAACCTGGTTGTTTATTTTCACAAACCTGGATGTTTATTTTCACAAACCTGGATGTTCATTTTCACAAACCTGGTTGTTTATTTTCACAAACCTGGATGTTTATTTTCACAAACCTGGATGTTTATTTTCACAAACCTGGTTGTTTATTTTCACAAACCTGGTTGTTTATTTTCACAAACCTGGATGTTTATTTTCACAAACCTGGATGTTTATTTTCACAAACCTGGTTGTTTATTTTCACAAACCTGGATGTTTATTTTCACAAACCTGGTTGTTTATTTTCACAAACCTGGATGTTTATTTTCACAAACCTGGTTGTTTATTTTCACAAACCTGGATGTTCATTTTCACAAACCTGGTTGTTTATTTTCACAAACCTGGATGTTCATTTTCACAAACCTGGTTGTTTATTTTCACAAACCTGGTTGTTTATTTTCACAAACCTGGATGTTTATTTTCACAAACCTGGTTGTTTATTTTCACAAACCTGGATGTTTATTTTCACAAACCTGGATGTTTATTTTCACAAACCTGGATGTTTATTTTCACAAACCTGGATGTTTATTTTCACAAACCTGGATGTTTATTTTCACAAACCTGGTTGTTTATTTTCACAAACCTGGATGTTTATTTTCACAAACCTGGTTGTTTATTTTCACAAACCTGGATGTTTATTTTCACAAACCTGGATGTTTATTTTCACAAACCTGGATGTTTATTTTCACAAACCTGGATGTTTATTTTCACAAACCTGGATGTTTATTTTCACAAACCTGGATGTTTATTTTCACAAACCTGGATGTTTATTTTCACAAACCTGGTTGTTTATTTTCACAAACCTGGTTTTTTATTTTCACAAACCTGGTTGTTTATTTTCACAAACCTGGTTGTTTATTTTCACAAACCTGGATGTTTATTTTCACAAACCTGGATGTTTATTTTCACAAACCTGGATGTTTATTTTCACAAACCTGGTTGTTTATTTTCACAAACCTGGATGTTTATTTTCACAAACCTGGATGTTTATTTTCACAAACCTGGATGTTTATTTTCACAAACCTGGATGTTTATTTTCACAAACCTGGTTGTTTATTTTCACAAACCTGGATGTTTATTTTCAAAAAAAACGTTTTTCATTTTACAAACTGATTTTTTTTTTTTTAATTGTCATAATATATTCGAAAAAAGTATCCAGATTTCATAAAGCATAATGAGAAAAAGAATACACTAATTATTACTGTAAATGTTTTGTTGATCTTATTTTGGTTTTTATAAATATTAAATTTAAAACTAAGCTTTAAGAAAATAAAGATGCTGTTTGATGCCTGCACTTGGTATGCTTTCTCTAATGCTTCTTAAAATTGGGGCCTCATGACCGAAAAGAAGTCCTTTAAGCTCCTAAAATGAGAACCGCTAATGGCTCCTATTAAAAAAAAAATTTAAAAAGGGCCCCCGTGGCCGAAAACTAGACCTTCAAACTTTTATTGTACGGACCCCTAAGTTTTCTTTTTATTTAGCCGTTAGCAGCAAAATGCTGTATGAGCTAAATATGAATATCATTTGCATTCCCAGAGACATCGAGAGGTTGTTGCAGGCGATGGAAATCATTTGCCCCGCCCCCCCCCATACACACACACAGACACACACACACACCCGATGTTTTTTTCTTTAATATTTAATTCTCGAATGACAAAGAAAAAGAAAATCCCTTAGCTTGATAAGGTTAATCTTAAGACAACTTCAAGAAAAAGAAAAGATCGAATTTAAACTAGATTGCCTGAAATAATGGAAACACAGATGTTCATTTAATTTTTTTTTCCAATTATATTTTATTTTAAAGTCATGCGAGTTGGTGAGAGCATCCCTCCAATTAGTTTGTTGTATTTTTTTTTTAAAACCAGAATTAATGCACGTGTTTAAAAATGTATGTGTATATGTATTGCGAGGGCACGGCCTGCACCGCTACAGTTCATCTTTCAACAAGTCTTGCACCCGGAGCGCCTCGACGGCTTCGGGGAACGTCTTCGTCCAGAACGCCCTCCTGTCCTCCAAAGGGAACTGCTGCACCGAAGGCCTGTGGGTTAAGCTGAGGAAATGTTCCTTGTCCGGATCGAACGGCCGCCACGCTGCGGTCATGTTGCGGTTCAAGCCTAGTCCTGGATTGCTGGGAAGCCAAGGAAGACAACATTTTCAGTAACGAAAGATTGAAGAATTAACATTCAATCCTCTACCGAAATAAATCAAGTGAATATTTTACTCTTAGCCAAGAGAAATGTATCGTCCCGTGGAGCGCATATGTGGAGTGTTGATTTGCGCCCTGTGAAATATTCAGTTGGAAAGATGTTATTAGTCCAGCAAGCTTAAGATTCAAGGATTGGGGGGGGGGGGGGGGGGGGAGGGTGTAATAAATTTGAAACGAACGACGGCGATCTGATATTTTTAAATTATTTTTTGAATAGGACTAATGGAAAATAATATATATATATATATTTTTAAAATCCTTTATATTATCTAAGCTTTTTTTCGTTGCTGGATGGCAAAAATCTCCATACTGCTAATTGACCCATTTCCCCGCCAACCTATCGCGCTGAAGCTTGATACATAGACTCGTTGACCGATGACACCTCATTCTATCAAATTTTCAGCCCCACCCCCTCCCAGCTGCCTAAATTCAGTATGTCATATTTTTCTAGGGGAAGCTGAAGGAAATGTGATTTCACGAAATACAATTCCCGATGACCGCACTAAATGGGGTTCTTTTTTTAAAAAATATCTCAAGTTCGTTTGGTGTGTAATGTTCTCTTTTCTTTTCCGAAACAGTTGGCGATGAATCGTGTACAAGCGGAAGGGTCATTAGAGTTTTGTATAGTTCAGGGGCGTGAAAAAGTAAGTGGTTGCCAGCCTTAGGGGTGGAGCACTAATAAGGATTCTTATACAGTGAGTTACTTTTATGCGTGATTTGTCAAATTTTCAGCCCCCCACCCCCACCCTTTACTAAAAATGGGCGAGCGCGCGCCTGATAATTATTCTGTGCAATACTTTGAAGTAGGAACGAAAGCTCTGGGGGAAAAAAGACGATAAAACTAAGTTTAGTATTCCATGTAAATCATAGTTTTGTTATTGGGATCTTCTATCCATGTATACAATTGCCTGTCACTTTCGGTGGTCATCTTCTAATCCTACACGTTCAGTCTTACCCTATGGTCATCTGTCTTATCCTATAAATGTCAGTTTTACCCTCGGTCATCTGTCTTATCCTACAGATGTCAACCTTACCCTGTGGTCATGAAGTCCACGACAATCGACTGATACACTCTGCGCATCTCCATCTCCTCCTCGGTGTAGCCCCGAGCCGCGTCTAGTCTGTAGTAGATCTTAAGGATGTCGCTGGGGTCGAGGTCGAACACGTAAGACAGGTCAAGGGCGTGGTAGAACCCAACGAAAGGCTGCGGTATGTAGGTGGGCATGTGTTCAAGCAGCATGAAATACGACTCCCTCTCTCTGTCCGGAAATCCTGTTTTTTAAAAAGTTGAATGAGTTAATCCCACATAATCTAAAGCAATGGTCATTAGTGTCAAACAATAGTTCACGCGTTGTTTTGGGCTTTTCTTTTTTTTTTTTTAAATGGACATCAGATAAGCCATTTTATTTAGTTTGTTTCTTTTTCGCCGAAGAAGGCTTTTTGCCGACACGTCGTTATTACAATTTTAGCTTTTTTTCTTTCCTCTCTTAGGTTTTCCATTATTTTGTGCTAATTTTTTTTGCTTGTTACCAAACCTGAACGCATTTTTCAGCACCATCTTTTTTTAGTGAGACAGTTAACGTTAACTGATGAACAGTGTGCCCTGATCAATGAATAAAGCAAATATTTGAATAAGGGTTGAATTTTTTTTTTTAAACATGACAAATAAAAGGATATGTACTTATTTTTTTAAAAACATTATTGTAAATCCACTATTATATTTTCAATGTATACCTTATTTGTTTTTGTTTTTTTAACTAATCGTATGAAGCTCCTTGTTATATAACGGTACAGTCATAATATTGTACTAAATAGACCTTTAAGCATGACTATTATCACTGCATCATTTAATGGCCAGCTTGAGACTGTTTGACCGGATCATTTTGTAACCGAGTTTTACAACAAAAAGATCTATACAATTTTCATTTAAGCAGATATCATGTTTGTTGTTTGTTTTTTGTTGTTTTTTTTCTGGGGGGGGGGGGGTTTGTATCAGTCTAGTGGTTCATTTAAGCAGATATCATGTTTGTTGTTTGTTTTTTGTTGTTTTTTTTCTGGGGGGGGGGGGTTTGTATCAGTCTAGTGGTTCACGGTGGACCTGTAGGGTTGTATTAAACATTTTGGCTAAGATGACAATTGAATGCCATTTAAATTATCATATGATGACAGTTATGATTTTTTCGTTGCCTCAGGTTGATCAATAGATTATTGATAGGGAATTGTTTTATTATAATTTATTAAACTCACTTTATGAGGCCAATCTTCCATTATGCATTCATCATTTCTACCACCTTTCAAAGGTTAAAACAAAACCACCTCGATTAGCTTACCACTGTTTCCCGAGGAAAACATTTTTAGGAAATTAAACGTTGGCATAGCGAAAACTAGATCCCCGGCGATGTTGAAGGCGGGTAAGAAGGTGTTGCTCCTGAGGTCCCTGTACCACGTGATCACTTTTTCGGACACAGGTACGGGCCACTGTGTCAGGCTCGTCAAGTTTTGAGGGGTCAGTGCTTGGATATCTTTTAAGGGAAAGAAAAAATACTGAAAAAATTACGATGGTCAGGACGGTTGCTCTTGCGTGAGGTGGCACAGAAGAAGAAAAAAAAAGTGGCTTAAACTTCATGATTAGATTTTGCCCAAGGCAACATTTTTGGAATAAACAAAACTATCTTCGGTGTGTTGAATAATAACGGCAACAAAATTGTTGTATACGTTACGGATACATTACATTTTGTTTAAAAGATTTTGTTGTTTGTTTCCCTTAAACCCCCAAAAAAAATTAAAATATGGGAATGTGTTAATTTTTTGAACTATATTTCAAACTTTATAGTGATCTTTGACAATGATTACATTAAGTTGAATAATGTAATTTTTCACGAACGACAATTCCATTCTACAAATTGTTTGCACCAGGAACGCAATAACTCTCTACAAAACTTGCAGCGCTCATTGCATCATCAAGTTTGTTATATAAGAAGGAAAGACTTCCTACATTTATTTGTATAATATACCTTAGTTTTTACTATTATATTATAATACAATATATTATATTATATTGTATTGTTTATCTATTCACGATAGTGTATTTTGTCTATTGTTCGGTGAAACCAACGGTTTGTGGATTATATGCCTTCATTTCGTGTGTGTTTGGGCGGAAAGAGAAATTATATTAAAAGCCATGTTTTATTTATTATATCAACTATATTGAGTGCTGCATCCTTTGAGGGAAACAATGCTAAGCCATAATCCTTTCTTGTATAGCTCAGCTGATCTTTATTCTAAGCCTGACAATGTATTTCAAAGTCCTCCCGTTGTTACCTCGCCTTGAAACTAATTCGAAATGTTCGGTTCAATAATACTTGAACACGCCAGACCCCAAACAGAGGCCCGAACTGTCGCGATTGCATGCTAGCGCTTGAAAATCGTGTACGCCTTATGACTACGTGCCTCAAACGCGACCTTAGGATCACTATGACTGTGAATACGTAGTTTGGCTCATTCAAATAGATGGAACCTGTTAATTTTTTTTAGCCGGCCATAAAGAGCGATCAGCTCGGACCAACCCCAACCCCAATCCCCCATTTTTTCAACCGAGTCCAGATTAGCGTTATTTCCTTTTTGTTTTGTGGCGTCGCATTAAGACTCACCAAAACCGAGTGCGAACACTCCCTGCAGCAAGATTGGACCTTCCATGTTGGTGAGACTGACGAGGTAGTCCCGAGAGTGAAAGCCGACCTCCTTCAGATACCGAGCATCTTCCGCGAGGGCGGGTATGGATGATGTCAAGAGTTCACCGTCTTCAGATATGAACAAGCCAGTGAATTTGGAGACAATAGGAATGACGAAACTCTCGGCGGGAAGGGATCTCAAACACTGGACGGTCGCGGTCAAGTTGGCATGTTGGCACCCCAGTTTGTTGGAGAGGTAATTTAACAGCGTGTGAGAATCGTTGTGGGTGAAGAACGGAGAAACCCCAGAGCCACTGATTAAAACGCCCTGGGGAATATGAAGACGTCGTGAAATTGCAGTACACGGAGATGATAAGAGACAATTTAAACACTATTGAAAACTGTGGGAATTATATTTTGTATGATAAATACAATGTAAATTATTTTTGTATTACCAAGATGTTAAGTTAGAAAGGAATAGCGCTGGGAAAGTATCCTTTGATGGATTGCTGGTTGGCGGTGTTTTGATTGTGGAAATGTCGCTTTGGGGAAGGGTGATTGGTGGTATGTTGATTGTGGAAATTTCGCTTGGAGGAAGGGTGATTCGTGGTATGTTAATTGTGGAAATTTCGCTTGGAGGAAGGGTGATTGGTGGCATGTTGAGTGGAAATTTCGATGGTGGAAGGGTGATTGGTGGTACATTGATTGTGGAAATTTAGCTTGATGGAAGGGTGATTGGTTATGTGTTGTTTCGCTGAATGCTGCTTTGAGTTGTGCTTGTGGAATGGTGCTTGGTGGAATGGTGCTTGGGTGAATGGTGCAGGGTTGTAATGCAGTACACGGAGATGATAAGAGACAATTTAAACACTATTGAAAACTGTGGGAATTAAATTTTGTATGATAAATACAATGTAAATTATTTTTGTATTACCAAGATGTTAAGTTAGAAAGGAATAGCGCTGGGAAAGTATCCTTTGATGGATTGCTGGTTGGCGGTGTTTTGATTGTGGAAATGTCGCTTTGGGGAAGGGTGATTCGTGGTATGTTAATTGTGGAAATTTCGCTTGGAGGAAGGGTGATTGGTGGCATGTTGAGTGTGGAAATTTCGATGGTGGAAGGGTGATTTGTGGTATATTGATTGTGGAAATTTAGCTTGATGGAAGGGTGATTGGTTATGTGTTGTTTCGCTGAATGCTGCTTTGAGTTGTGCTTGTGGAATGGTGCTTGGTGGAATGGTGCTTGGGTGAATGGTGCAGGGTTGTAATGCTTCATGGGTAATGGCGCATGAGAAAGGTGCATGTGGAATGGTGCTTGGTTAAATGGTGCTTGTTAATAAAGATGCAATTAGAATGGTGCATTGTGGAGTGGTGCGTAGCGAATGGTACTTTGGGAATTGTCCATGGTGAATGATGCAATGGGGATTCGTGCTTTTGTGGTGGTGCTTATTGGGAACAGGGTTTGGGGAAATATTGGTTTTTGAACTACAGCTCTTGAAAAGTCGTTCTTAGAATGTGGTACTTAAAATCTGGTAATACAAATATGGTACTTGAAGGTAAGCACTTGGGAGATATTCCTTGAGAAACATGATTATTTCATGTAGTCTCTGATGAATTCACCTTCGTGAAGAGCCCTTTGGCTTGCCGAGTGATGCTCAGGGCCGACACGCACACGCTGCCGAACGACTGGCCTCCGACCGTGACGTCATCGGGATCCCCTCCGAAGGCTCTGACGTTGTCCTTGACCCACCTCAACGCCATCAGCTGATCCCACAGTCCTTGATTGCCCGGCAACAGTGGGTCTTCCCCTTTCAGGAAGCCCAGCCACGCCAGGCGGTAGTTGAGCGTGACCACGATGATGTCTTTCTGTTCAGAGAGTTCTTCAATCATTTGTATCATGATCAATCATTTCAATCGCTTTTTGTTCGTGTGCTTGTGTCAAAATCTTCGTTCGAAAGGTTTCAATGACCCACTTCCCAACCGTCTTATCGAGCTAAGACTTGCCACATGGACTCATTGCCGATGACAACATATTCTTTCAAATTTTCGGCCCCATACCCTACACTAGCCCTCAAAAATCTTTTTTTCCAAGGGCAAGATGAATCAAATATGATCTGTTTAATCGGTGCATGTTTTAATGTGGAGATTAATTGTTTAGTTTTTGCTATTGCATGGTATTTGTGAAGCATTTGAATTTAATATTGACTAAGTTTAATAATTAAAAAAAAAAGAATTCCCATACTAACTAATTTGCTGCAATCAACACAAATGATCAATTACCTACAATTGCATCAATGCAATTCAAACTGCATATAAAGGATTTATGGGAAACAATTCGTTTTTAGGGGTGAGTTTAATTATTCTATAGTTATTATTTATAGAAGTATTACAAAAAATAACTCCCCCCAAAATTGTCGTTTGTGAACGTAAAGTGTCGAAGTAATAAGCAGTAAACAATACAACATAACTTCTCAAGTGAACAAAAAAAGGACTAACCGATATTGGGTAGTAATTACTTTTTCATTAAAGACTGGGTCCTCATTAAGAGAAAGTGGATTTAAAAAAAATAAAAATTCTTACCATTGTTAAATTAAATAATGTAAATTTGTGAAATATTTTACTACATTTTTTTTTTACTGAACCCCCTGATTATAATTTTAATGAATGGAACGGGGATCGAAGCGTTGAAGGGTATCGATATTTGTTCAATAAAATCATTCTAAGTACATGTTAAATTCCTCCAAGAATTAAATGCAGACTCTTTAAATTTTTTTTTTACTCACCGTGGTAACCAGTTCGCCGGGAATGTGCTCATTGGCTGATCCCATAAAACCCCCTCCCCCGTGGATGTAGAAAAGCACCTTCTTACTGGATTGAGTGGAAACATCTTTCTGTTGAAAAACGGTAAGTCAATTTAGTGAGACTGATGCTTACCTATCGGTGCAGAGCTTAACAACGTGAGAATGTGTTACAAGAATGAACGTGAAATCCGTGCTGATCAATTTAGTCCGTTCAAAATTTTTAACGCAATTTCAGCTTTGGTAAAAAATATAAGATTTGAATGGAGATAGGTTCAAAGCAGGGGTTCTCAAAGTGGAGATGTGGTACCGCACCCAAGGTTGTGTGTAATGTACTAAAGGGGGGGGGGGGAATGCTGAGTAGCTTTTAGGGGGCAGTCGACTACTTAAAGGATCGGTGGTGGATTGGGTCAGAAAAAATATTTTAAAATTAAAATTAGATAATATCTGAAAAGGAAAATGAATTAAAATTATCGGATCATTATCAGCCTTGAACATTAGTAATAAGTAGACATCAGTCAATTACTACAAGCCGCTATTAATAATAAGAAATATTTACTTAGTCCTACGATTACTTAGTCCTACGATTACTTAGTCCAAAGATTACTTATTCCAACGATTACTAAGTCCAACGATTTCTTGGTCCAACGACTACTTAGCCCAACGAATACTTAGTCCAACTATTACTTACTCCAATGACGCAATACACAGGACACAAATAGTGAATCCACTTGAGTATGGAGGAGTCGCGGATATATTTCCTAGCACGCAGAAATCAGAACTTAAACCATAATATTTATTTACTGTCGCGGAAACTATTACAGTTCATTGCTTTTATCAACGTTGGCTTTTCAAACAAGACAATATATATATATGATATATATATATATATATATATATATATATATATATAGAGAGAGAGAGAGAGAGAGAGAGAGAGAGAGAGAGAGAGAGAGAGAGAGAGAGAGAGAGAGAGAGAGAGAGAGAGAGAGAGAGAGAGAGAGATTAAAAATATAGATTAAAAATAAAGCTTATAATGCCTGTTACCGTTGCCACTGTCGAGGGAAGCTCTAGTAAAATAAAGCCTAGTTACATCCATGGCGCCAAGACAGAATGAATTCATTGGCAATTTTGTCAATAGAAAATGTGTTGCAAAGAATATCAACGTTGGCTTCTCAAACAAGACTATTAGTATGGATTAAAAATTTTGATTAAAAATAATGCTTTATAATACTTATTACTGTTGACACTGGTGAGGGAAGTTTTAGTAAACTAAAGCTTATAAAAACCATATTTACATCCACATCTCCAGACAGAATGAATTCATTGGGCAATGTTGTCCATAGAAGATTGCTATTGCAAAGAATATAAATGTAGAAAGTGCAATAAAAAGATTCGCTGATCTAACGGCTAGGAACAAAAATGTCATCGGTAGGCTGATTGTTTTTACTGTCCAAATGCAAGTTAAGAAAAACAATCATATTGTTGTTGTTTTTTTTTTTTGTTTTTTTTAAAAGGGTAATATACTCATTACCTAACATCAATTTTTTTTCATTGCAATTATTTTTAATGATCATACTTAAAAGGGGGTGCCAAAGCTAATCTTTCCCGGGGTGCCAGCAGCCGTTGTGCTGGTCCTTTGGGCATCACTGGGGGGGGGGGGATTAAGAAATTGTTTTAGGGTGGCCGAAAAAGGTTTGAGAGCAATGGGATTAAAACTGCTGGACTCTAGACGGATTCCAAGTTGATGCTACTGTGACTTGCACGATCAGTTTTCGATCTAACGATCAGTTTTCGATCTAACGATCAGTTTTTGATCTAGCGATTAGTCTTCGATCTAACGATCAGTTTTCGATCTAACGATCAGTTTTCCATCTAACGATCAGTTTTCGATCTAGCGATTAGTTTTCGATCTAACGATCAGTTTTCGATCTAACGATCAGTTTTCGATCTAACGATCATAATATTTTACATAACATAAACAAGTGCATTGAATTTCGTACCCCTCACCCCCCCCTTTTTTTTTTCGCCCCACACACGCCTTTAAAAAAAAAAAAACATTTTCGAGCCTTATCTTTATTATATATTATATATTTATTTTTTTTTTTTTTTTTTCCAGATAGCTTCATTTTAAAGCGATGTAAAAGGGTTTCTCTCATCTTCTTAAAGCTTTAATATCAATTAAATTTCGCAATATTAAAACTTCCATATATTTTAGGATTCGCATGCCAATCACCCGAGGTAGCGGTACCGTTTAGCTGTACGTAAAAAAAATTATATTGATAATGGCGGAGAAGAGCAACAACAACAAAAATTGTGTTTTTTTGTGTTTTTTTGGCCAGTTTGGATCGATTATAAATATATTTTTTTTTTCCTATTTATTTATGCCTGGATATCAGATGTACTCAACCTTTTCAAATAATTAATTTAATAATTAAGAAATAATTAAATGTTTTGTTCATTTTTAAAAGTCTTGAAAAGCCTGTTCTGGCCACATCAAACTAGGGCACAGTACTGTCCGGGTAAATTCAATGCGAATGATCAGCTTACAATTGCCAACCTTGTCTAGCTAAAGCAAAGGCGCGCACTGCCAAATTATGACGGGTACGTTTGTACATACAAGCCACCCTGTCTACGTTGCTACACTAAAAGAACATCTAGATAAGCAGGTACAAAGAATGGAACATACCTGATATGGAACGTACACATTCAGGTAGAGACAGTCTTCACCACTGGGGTACCCCAGGTCAATGTCCTGGGGTTGTATGCACAGTGGTCCTCGCTTGGTGGCGTCATAAACACCCTGGACATGGATAAGATCGATCTGGTAACCAACTTATCAAACATCCAAGAATAAAGTTGTGAGTGATCGTAATAGTGACCAATCTATCAAACATACAACAATAGAGCTATCAGTTTTTGTTATAGTAACCAACATATAAGCATTTAACAAGAGAGTTTTACGTTGGCTTCATCTTTACGTTAGGAAAATAAAATTAAAAAACCAATGTGGTTATTCTATCTATCTATCTATCTATCTATCTATCTATCTATCTATCTATCTATCTATCTATCTATCTATCTATCTATCTATCTATCTATCTATCTATCTATCTATCTATCTATCTATCTATCTATCTA
>CAXITT010000711.1:93705-111253 GCA_964033795.1 Lymnaea stagnalis | reverse complement strand
TATCTATCTATCTATCTATCTATCTATCTATCTATCTATCTATCTATCTATCTATCTATCTATCTATCTATCTATCTATCTATCTATCTATCTATCTATCTATCTATCTATCTATCTATCTTTGTATCTTTCTCTCCCTCTGTCTCTTTCTATCATCCTGTCTCTCTCTCTCTTTTTCACTCTCTTGCGCTCACTCTCTCATTCACTCCCTTCTTCTCACACACTCACAATTGCTCTGTTCATTTGTAAGCGTTATTAGTAGAATAGCGAGTCTCTTTGAAGCTGTGACAAGCGCCACTAATGTATTACCATATCGCTTCGATTTAAAACATATGTATGTACTCTTGTAAAGAAAATATATAAAACTACATAATTTGACCCAGAAGACCTTAACGGCAACAAAGTTGTTATTTAATTTCGATTCGTAGAAAAGATCGATCAGCAGTAAAACAGTGGACCTTAAGATGTAGTTCGGGAGCCCCACTAGAGTCGTCTGAAAAATGGCTATCAAAAAGCCAGTAGTCGTTTGATAACTTCCAAAAAGTGGATATTTTTAGTTAAGTATTTTTTATTTTATCTTAACTGAAGCATTTTTTATTTAAAACTTGAAAATTATTTACGGTTATTTTCTTACTTGCATACACACTGTAACCAAACGACAATAATGTCCACCCCTTAACCTCTCAACATCCGTTTATCAAAGTGTAGGTATGCTCCAATTGTGTTCCGCCAAGATATGGAAATTTTTATCAAAGGTTCAAGGCACTAAAAAAGTTTGAGAACCGCTGGAGTAACGTAAGAAAACTTACCTGTATGTCTAGGTAACCACTCGAAAAACTATTTACCATATATGAAACATCTTTTGTTTTTTTTGTTTTTTAAATATTCCCTTAAAAATATAGTAAACATCTCAGAAGAAGAAAAACTGTTTACCTGTATTCTAGGAAAAGGCTCGGGTTTGGAGAACCTCAGCTGACCAACGGGAGGCTGGGCGTACGGAATCCCTAAGAAAGCTGTGAAGGGCTGGCCGTGTGGTGACCACTCCGTTGTGCCGCGGAATGTACCGGCCGGGGCAGCAACTACAGGAGCAGCGTCGTGTCCGCTGAGGTGCGCGACAGCTGTCAACACCACCAGCAGTAGCAGCAGCAAAGTCTCTGTCATTTCTAACAAAATTTAAGTTCGCAATTATTTCTTTCTTTCTTGAACATAAACGGAGATATAAACATTGGATTTGAAATCATAGGATTGATAAATGGAATTGTTTTTTACGATCGGGTATAAATAAATAAAATATAATCTATTTTACCACATAATAGCCTCTTTATAATCTATATTTATATACACACACATACATTTTATATATATATATATATATATATATATATATATACTATATATATATACTATATACCATATATTTTGATGTGTATTTGTTTATATCTTTTTTAGAAATACATATCAGGATATTAACTAGTGTCTGATTTTTTTTTTTTCAAATGTAAAAATATGTTTCTAGCAACTTTTTTCAAGGAACATATTTCAAATATATTTACCTTATCACTACCCCTATACACACTAGAAATATGGAAAACAATATTTTGGTGCAACCTTGCGTTGGCTTAATATATCATACTTTGCGCGCATCATAGAGTATGTGGCACAACTTTAGTGCACTGTCCTTGAACTGTTTCCCAAGGTCATACCAAGTAGCGTGGCAAATCGAGGGAAGAGGCTTTCGTGAATGATTTCGTTAATGCTGCTTAAAGACATCTTAAATACTGTGTTGTTGTTGTTTTTTTGGTCAGAAATACCGAAGTAAACAAAATAGTTTTTTTTTCCATTAATAGAAAAAAGGAAAACATTTGTATCCCTGAGCAGGCCCAACAAGGCAGCCCACTTTTGGAAAAGGGGTGATGGAAGGTGGGGGGGGGGGGGTGGAGCGGCCGCAAGTTCTCCTTCCCTATNGGTCAGAAATACCGAAGTAAACAAAATAGTTTTTTTTTCCATTAATAGAAAAAAGGAAAACATTTGTATCCCTGAGCAGGCCCAACAAGGCAGCCCACTTTTGGAAAAGGGGTGATGGAAGGTGGGGGGGGGGGGTTGGAGCGGCCGCAATTTCTCCTTCCCTATTTGGAATGTTACAAGTACACTGGCTGTACAGTGTACAGTGTATTACTACAGTGGGTGTAAAGTTAACAGTGTACTACTACAGTGGGTGTACAGTGTACTTCTACAGTGGGTGTACAGTGTACTTCTACAGTGGGTGTACAGTGTACAGTGTACTACTTCAGTGGGTGTACAGTGTACTACTACAGTGGGTGTACAGTGTACTGTGTACTATTACAGTGCGTGTCCAGTTTACTGTGTACTACTACAGTGGGTGTACAGTGTACAATATACTATTACAGAGTTTTTACAGTGTACAGTGTACTGCTACAGTGGGTGTACAGTGCACAGTGTACTACAAAATTGGGATAAAGTTAACAGTGTACTACTACAGTGAGTGAACAGTGTACTTCTACAGTGGGTCTACAGTGTACAGTGTACTACTTCAGTGGGTGTACAGTGTACAGAGTATTATTACAGTGTTTTACAGTGTAAAGTGTACTACTTCAGTGGGTGTACAGGGTACAGAGTACTATTACAGTGTTTTACAGTGTACAGTGTACTACTACAGTGGGTGTACAGTGTACTACTACAATGGGTGTACAGTATACTACCACAGTGGGTGTACAGTGTACTAATACACCTGGTGTACAGTGTACTAATACACCTGGTGTACAGTGTACTACTACAGTGGGTGCATAGTGTACTACTACAATGGTTGCACAGCATACTGCTGCAATGGGTGTACAGTGTACTACTACAATGGGTGTACAGTGTACTACTACAATGGGTGTACAGTGTACTACTACAATGGGTGTACAGTGTACTATTACAATGGGTGTACAGTGTACTACTACAATGGGTGTACAGTGTACTACTACAATGGGTGTACAATGTACTACTACAATGGGTGTACAGTGTACTACTACAATGGGTGTACAGTGTACTACTACAATGGGTGTACAGTGTACTGCTACAATGGTTGCACAGAATACTACTACAATGGTTGCACAGCATACTGCTACAATGGTTGCACAGCATACTACTACAATGGGTGTACAGTGTACTACTACAATGGTTGCACAGCATACTACTACAATGGTTGTACAGTGTACTACTACAATGCGTGTGACCAGAGGAACACACTCGATTTTTTCGGGAGGTTCATTCTTTGTTTTCATTTTTTCGGAATGTCGTTTTTGGGCACCGCGGGAACGAATACGTTGACAAATAAAAAGGCGTGTCTTCATCTAATAGACGCTGTGGGGGGTGGGAAGGGGGGGGCGAACGTTCAAGCGGGCATCCCCTTCTAATTAGCACACATCATATCTTTTCTTATACAGTTTAAAGCCTTAAATGCACCCCCCCCCCCCCCGTTTTTTTTTGGTCTCCTTTAAAGCAGGCCTGCACAACATGCGGCGAAGTATCGAAATATTCTTTATTCTTATTTTTTTGTCTTAACAGCCCCTATTTTCTTTTAGTCCGCACAATTTTTTCATAAAGTAAAACGGCCCGCCTTACATTTTGAGTTGTGCAGCCCCACTGTAAGGTACGCGGCGGGTCAAACGGCAGGCATTTATGAGTGTTTAACTTAGTTAACGGCATTGACAGACAAAGCCATTCCTGTAACATGGGTGGTTGGGGGCGGGGGGTGGCGCTAGGACGTCTTGTAGTGAAGATGGCAAATTTGTCAACATGACATATACAGCGGACGTCAATATTAGTCACTGCACATGACACGGTCATCATGTAGGATAACATCAATGTCAATGTCACAACCCAAAAAAAAACCAAATAACATCACTGTTGGGGGTCGTCCGTTAATTTCGTCAATAATTTTTTACCCTCTTCTCATCCCCCTTGTCAACGCCTGTCAAACTTTCGATGACCCCCCTATTTAATTATGTCAACATTTTATCCCACCCCCCAACCCCCCCCCAAAAAAAAATAAAAAATAAAATAAATAATTCATTATAGTATAAATAAATTTATAAATGCATATTAATTTGTGCTGATCTATTTTAAATCACACAAAATTGTAGGGCATCATTTTATTACATCTTTAGCTTGTTAATCAACAAGTTAAAAAATGTGTACACTTACATTTTATAATGCCGAATGAAGTAGAGGGTTGTTAAAGACTAAATATCATTGTTTAGTGGAAGTATAAATATGATTATTGTCAGTATAGCTGACAATTATAGCATAGTTTCTAGCTGCCATTATCTTCCCATTAAGTAGCCAGGTGTTACTGTATCATAACAATGGGCATCAGGGACATCATTTGGGTAGAGCAGGAGGGGGGGGGCATTTCCCCCCCCCCCCCACTGATTTTGCTGGTTTTATTTATAAGGGCGGAGGAGAGTGAGGCTGTGGGGGGGAGGAGTCCCCCCACTGATTTTGCTGGTTTTATTTAAATTTCTATGTACTGTGGCGCCTTCAGTAATATAATAAACAACTTAACAAGCCGACCAAGTTTTCGTTTTTGCCCCCCCCCCTTCCCCTAAAAAAAACCTGAAATGACGCCCCTTATTGGCATAGTCTATAGAAGCTGATTTATCATTTCCATCTTGCGGCACTGATATTCCAGACAAGTCAACATCATCCTTATCTAACCATTCAGCACTTAAAATAGAAGTATTGTCGGTGTGAGCAATAATTGCCACAAGCTCTCTCTGTCTCTGAGTTGGTATAGTTTTTTTTTTTTTGAGCACCGATGAGTTGGGTTATTTTTTTTTCAATTGAACACCTTGTACAACAATGATGTGCTAATCATTCTAGGGAGCGCATTAAGAGAAGAGTTACCGGTGAAGAAATGTCAACTTTTGACTTATCTTGCACCACCAACAAAGTGTGCTAACATCCTGACCAGCCATCTGCAGTGCACAGACACACAATACATAACTCTTATAGTGTTAAAAGCCTAAACATATAGGACTTTTTACACTCATTACATTGTTTAAAATAACTTGAGAACCTGTCAATTTTTAAGATCAAAATTTTTATAGAAAAAAAACACGATCTAAACACCCCTCCCTCCCTCCCCTTGTCAAATTCCTGTCAAGCATTTTCAAACCCCCTCCCCAGAGGCGTAGCGAGGGTGTTTGGCGCCCGGGGACAAGATCAATATGAAAGCGCCCCTTTTTCTTTTTTTTTCAACTCTCAAACCCATTATTTTCATCAATAAAATAATATCAAAGCACATTTTGGCGCCCTTAACTAGCTGGCGCTCGGGGACATCTGTCCCCACTGCACCCCCCCTCTCTACGCTTTTGCCCCCTCCTATTTTGTTGACGTTAAGAATGGACGCCCCCTGGTGTGGACTGAATTAAAGGGTCAAGTTACATTGCTTATAAGCCTCATTAGTGTTTACAGAGACAGCCGAACCTGTAAATGTAAATCTGAACATCTAAGGTCATTTTGCCATAGATGACATAGTGCCAAGAGTTGACGTCAAAGCGCGCATTCAGCCGTGGCGAGGCTTAATGAAAAAAAAAAGACGGCTGGCTTATCTACCGCCAGCTAGACTGTGGGGGACGGAGGAGAGTGGGGCTGTGGGGGGAGGAGAGTGGGGCTATAGGGGCGGAGGAGAGTGAGGCTGTGGGGTGGAGGAGAGTGGGGCTATAAGGGCGGAGGAGAGTGGGGCTGTAAGGGCGGGGGAGAGTGGGGCTGTGGGGGGAAGAAGAGTGGGGTTATAAGGGCGGAGGAGAGTGGGCTGTAATGGTGGAGGAGAGTGGGGCTATAAGGGCGGAGGAGAGTGGGGCTATAAGGGCGGGGGAGAGTAGGGCTGTAAGGGCAGAGAGGAGTAGGGCTGTGGCGACGGAGGAGTGTGCGGTTGTGGGGATAGAGGAGAGTGGACGCATAGGACGGAAGAGATTCCGACTGTTGAGGACGGAGGAGAGTGGTGCTGTGGTGTTGGAGGAGAGTGGGACTGTGGGGCGGAGGCGAGTATTGGAGGGTTGAGGATGGCCAGGAAATAGACATAGGCCTAAATCCCGGTCACCTAAGTCCCATGTTTGGCCTTTAGATTCAACTTGGTCTTTGACTTCATAATTAGCTCGCTATTAGGCTTGATATATTCAACTACATATCCATCTTCATTTTCAACCACATTTGCAACTTGATATTCAAGATGATATTCGAATTTAAATTTAACTTTTTATTTAACTTCATATTCATCTTGATATTTAACTTGATATTTAACCAGATATTTAATTTTGTATTTTAATATCGATATTTAATTTCCTATTTAACTTGATAATTAAATTAATTTAAATTTGATATTGAACGTGCTAACTTCATGTTCAAGTTGATATTTGAAAATACAAAAGTGTAAAGTCCTGGCCATAACCGTACAAGATAAAAACACATGCACAGTAAACGAAGCCATTAAAAAAATAATCTTTTAAGAAAAAAAAAAATTAAAAAAATTTTTTTTTTAAAAAAAGCCCTTAAAGAGAAACATATAAGAACAAAAACCATTCTAGAACAAAAAATGAATTAACATTTTATTTTACAATCGAAAATTCCCAGGCAGCAGTACAAAAATATTTACAATTTTTTAAAATTATTTTTTAATCGGATGTGTTGTTTTTTTGGTGATTGGTTTTGTTTTCCCCTTAAAGGCGAAACGTTTTGTGTTATGAGCTGGACACATAGATATCACAGTATTTTTGTACAATAGTTGCGTGAAATGACGTGTTTAGTCAGAAACAAAGTGCCGAGTTCGCGTCGACAGTACAGCTTTATGTTGAGGCGCGGTCAGCTTTTGGGTTGTCGGAGCGAGGTGCTTTACTGTCGCGTCAATAATCATGTTGTGATATGTTTGTCTAAGACAGTCATTTTTTTTTCCATCTACACGTCAGTAATATCTAAGTCTGGTCAGAGCAAGGCCCTAGCTTCAAGTCCAGAATGTCTAATCTAGTCAGGACACGTTTCTCTCTTCACGTCCAGTAGGTATAAGTCTAGTCAAAGCAATGTCCTTATGTCACGTCCAGAATGTCTAAGTCTTGTCAGGACAGCATCTAATGTCACGCGCACAATGTCTAAGTCTAGTCAGGGCAAGGTCCTAATTCATGTCAATAAAGCTATTGCAAGCAACCCAGGACACGTTACAAATCTTCCACAGAGATGGTAGTAGTATTGTCAAGTTAAGTATTTACAATTGCACGATTGGTAGACCGTTAACACACATGCAGTTTTCTCTCTTTCTCTCGATGTGTTTCATTATCTTTCACACCCCCCACCTCATAAATTATTTATCACACTCCATTTTTCTCTCTTTCTCTGCCTCGATCTCTCACTTTCCCTCATTATTTCAATCTGTCTTTCTCTCCAAAAGATAAATATTGTTTTTTTATTTTTCTCTCTCTCTCTTTCTCTCTCTCTCTTTCTTTCTCTCTCTCTTTCTCCCTCTCTCGAGCGCGCTCTCTCTCTCTTTCTCTCTCTCAAACACTCTTTCTCTCTCTTTCCCTGTCTCAAATTGCACTCTCTCTCTTTCCCTGTCATCAATTGCATTACAAAGTTGATATGCAGTTTTATACGATAAAATTTCATATTTAAAAATAAAATTATGAAAACCTTCAGTGTATTTTGAATCAACACTTGAACACCGAGGCTGTATCATGAAATACGTAAAACATATTTAACGCATGAAACCCCAGACCACACGGTCTTGTGTTTAAACCCTGGCATAAGGTTCGCTCTCTAGTAAGATGTCAGTAATTGCTTCATGCTTCTTTGTGTATAATGATTCACCGAAACATTCCACACTCAATATATTTCGTCTAAGTCCTCGGCTTATTTGACGTTCACATTCTAAGACATATTTTGTGATCTTATGACTTTGTCCTTTTTTTTTTTTTTTTTTTTTTTTTTTTTGGGGGGGGGGGGGGTGTCAAAAGAGTATTCACAAATGCTGCACAAGGTGTCATATTTTTATATCTTAACAAAATCCCTTTGTTTCGAAGTTCTCCGTTGTTCTTCTTGAACACATATGAAAAGATAAAAGATTGCACTCGTTGGATCGCTCTTCCTCTTCTCCGGTTCTCGCATCAGCAACCACATGAGCAGGCCGTGATGACCGGGTAGTTGATGGTGATCCAACTGCAGTTCAACTTCGACCTGGGGTCCCCGCAGTGCCACCTCAGGATCGTCTTGAACGTCTTGGCGCTGGGGGCGCACGTCATGCCCTTCGGGATGGAGCACGACACCTTGGTGGAGCACCTCGCCTCCTTGATCCACCGCGGCCAGTACTGCGGCCCGAGGTTTCTCCACGTGTGCACCACGGGGCACAGCGTCAGCGCCCAGATGTAGTTCTGGACCTTTTTACGGGATCGCTCGTCGATCCTCAGCTTGATCTTCGTCCCGTCCTGAAGACGCGCGCCTCTCAAAAGCTTCAGGAACGAGGGACGCTGACCCTTGGGTCTCCCGTTGATGAACTGGATTGCGGGTTGGCTGGACGAAAGCGACGGGTCGGTGATGGACATGTAGTCTCTTTCAAAGGATCTCCCGAGCTGTTTCTGGAGTTGTTTCGCGTCGGTTTTCGTGACGTCCTTGCCGCCGGGGTCGATGTTCTCCCTCAGGTTAATGGGGAGGAACTCGGGCGAGGTAGATTTTCGACCTTCACCCCCGTTAACTTTTAGATCCTCCTCGGGTTTCAGCATCCGGAACAGCAGCTCGGATTCCGAAATCCTGGACTGACAGGAAGTGATGAAGAAGCAGATGACAAATGATGATAGTGAGCCTTTCCGGAGCATCATGGCGGCAGGGGATCTGAAATGAAAGAGAATTGGGTACAAGATTATTGAAACGTTTGGTGCAGTTGCCTAAAATGGTTTTAAATCATTTGTTACACCGATGAAATTAATGTATTCATCATCTCTTTAAAGATGTCGCTCGCAACTTTGTGTGCACTAAAAAAGAAATTCTGCTAAAGGTCACCGAAATTTTGAACAGAAAGCGAGGACTTTTTTCTAATTCCCAGAAACGAAGGCAAGGTATAACTGTTGTTATTTTTGGTCAATACACTGCGTCATGGTATGACATCAAATGTTTTCGGAACAAAAATATGTCTCGTATGTACAATAAGATGGTCGACACTTTGGAAATGAGTTTTTTTATTTTTAAATTAGCAAAGATCCCTATTTGTTCAATCTTGTTACGATCCCATCTAATCGTTTCGATTTACCTGCTCCAAGAACCGCTTCACTGAATGCTGGTTATCAAGGGAGGGTTGTTTAAGCTACACTTAACAGTTGTTAATCAGGTGACGATTTGGGGGGGGGGAGGGGGGGGGTAACCGTGCGAAGTGATGGGACCCACCTTTTGGGATGACGGAGTTCATTTCATTGCAAGATCAGCTTTGTGACAGATTCTTCTTGAATCTGCACTTTAAAAAAAAAATAATAATAAATAACAATTTAAAAACGTATTTGTTTGACACTTAAAATAGTTCAGCAGTTTCTAATCTCTTGCCTGCCAACGTCAACCTTTTAATCTGATACAGGTGTCTCTGGTTGGAAACCAAACAAAAAAAAACAAAAACAAAAAAACGGTAATCCATTTAAAGATGTACAAACCAAGTTTCACTAGTGGATTCACCGCCACGTGTGTGTGTAACAAACATTGCGGAATAATATCACGTATAAGACCACCTCGTCATTGCCGTGAACACTTCGTTTTGATAACAAAGTTGGGTTGGGGGGGGGGGCTCAAGGTATTGATGGTTAAACTGGTGTGCTTCAGAGACGGGGCGGGATCGAACTTGAAGTCGCGCATGATTACACAAATACATCAAGCATTTCGTCTAAAACGACATGTATGCCATTTCCCACACTGGTTCCGAATAGCGAGGAATAATATTTTGTAGTAGGGGCTTCAATATACGTTTTAAAACGTCCATTTGTTGACCATCATTGATTTTACCATCCCGGCAGGGGAATTGGGGTTCAGAATTTTACTGGGATTAATAGTCATACAGACATGTGTCATTTAGCAGTTAGATCAAATCTCATGAAGTAATAAATAAATAAACGCGTTAAGGTATCATGCCGTGTAGCAAGGCAGAACCCACGAACTGCGATTCTAATGTGGCTGGTATAACCTGGCCTAAGCACGGTGCTCTCTAACCAAGGAGATGAACCCACACACTGCGATTCTAATGTGGCTGGTATAACCTGGCCTAAGCACGGTGCTCTCTAACCAAGTAGATGAACCCACACACTGCGATTCTAATGTGGCTGGTATAACCTGGCCTAAGCACGGAGCTCTCTAACCAAGTAGATGAACCCACACACTGCGATTCTAATGTGGCTGGTATAACCTGGCCTAAGCACGGTGCTCTCTAACCAAGTAGATTACAATGTACCCAGACAGCTAACAATGTACCCATGAGACAGCTAACGCTGTACCCGGTCAGCTAGCAATGTACCCAACCATTAAGCTATAAATGCTTGCATTTTTCAAAAAATGTAAAATGTTATTAAAAATGAATGTCATCCCAATTCCCAGTTATAGCAGAATGAAAGCTATATTTCCCTTTAGAACCAAATGCTTTAACAAGGCCAGATGAAGAAGGGCTTATAATCATAATTATGTTTATACAGGAACAGGTAACTATGCTATATGGAAATATCCGTCGACCAGGTCTAGAGATAGGGTTGTGCTGACAAATCGGCTGAAAATCGTCTATTGTACCGATGTATTTACTCAAACAATGGGCCTATAGCTAGCACTTTCTTTAAGTAAGCTGTAAATCTAGGTGGTTTCATCCATAGAATATTTATGATATGTAACCAAAACGTGTATAAAAGTCACACCGAGTAACATAGCAAGATGGAGATAATATCTAACAACCCGTCTTATGTCGTTATCGTTCAACTTGAATCGCGTCACGTGGTTCCTTTGGTATCCCCCCTTAACCCACCCCCTTCCCTTTTTTCCCCCACAGACTTAAGATCCTTAACAAGACTGTTTCGATTTATGACACATTGCATTTGAATCGCGGCCAAGTTTTCAAATAGATTTAACATTTCTCTTCTGCTGATTTTTTTTTTTTTTTTAGTTACACGATCTTCTGAAATGAGTGTAGTAACGCCGCACACTGAGATAGCATTGCTACACGTACCAGCGATGTGACCCTTAGGGGAGCGTAGCAGCGTCAGTTTCCACCTTAAGGGCGTAGCTATGACATAGGTTTGTGGCACCCGGGGTTACGGGGGGGGGGTAGTAAGACTTTTTAGCCGCCCCATTTACACGAGAAAGACTCTTCAATTGCCCAAATCTCTACGGAACCCACAGAGTAGCTTACTTGTGATTCATTAAGAAATAGTATATAAGTGATTGTTCACAATAATTTGTTTCATTTAAAATGAGCAATTTAATAGCAAAGCATATACAAAATTTAAGTACGGTATTAAATTGACAAAAGATTTTTAAAAAAAAAATTAAAAAATTTAACAATAATCCAAATGTGATAGGACAAGCATTTTTTTTTTAAAACTTAAATTCATTTGACTACAGATATGTTTTATAAAAACTGTTTCCGGAAAAACAAGTGAGCCCTTTTGATAATGATTGGTCAATGAAGAGCCCGTTCGTTTTGAACCCTGTGTTAAAACTAATGGTGGACACTTCCAACACAAACTATAGTTGAATAAACTTTAAAATTACGTTAGAGTTAAAACGAGTTTTGGCATTTTAAAACAAAATTTTGTTTATAAAGATTTACCATTAGATTTCATCAAGATTAAAAAGGGTTCAAGCTTTTTTGTGTTTTTCCGGACACAGTGTATATTTATTAATGCATGAGTGAGTTAGTTTTTCATTACTAAACGGGCAGAAAGTTACCTGCCACGGAGTAGAGATTGTTTAGTTCTACGCATTGAAATGTCAGTCGTATTCCTACATATTACAATAGCAGTCGTATTCCTACATATTACAATAGCAGTCGTATTCCTACATATTACAATAGCAGTCGTATTGCTGCATATTACAATAGCAGTCGTACTCCTACATATTACAATAGCATTTGTATCCCTACATATTACAATGGCAATTGTAGTGCTACATATTACAAATGCAGTCGTATTGCTACACATTACAATCGCAGCCGTAGTGCTACACATTACAATAGGAGCCGTATTGCTACACATTACAATAACAGCCCTATAGTTACATATTACAATAGCAGTCGTATTGCTACACATTACAATCGCAGCAGTAGTGCTACACATTACAATAGCAGCCGTATTGCTATACATTACAATCGCAGTCGTAGTGCTACACATTACAATCGCAGTCGTATTGCTACACATTACAAGCGCAGTCGTATTGCTACACATTACAATCGCAGTCGTAGTGCTACACATTACAATCGCAGTCGTAGTGCTACACATTACAATCGCAGTCGTAGTGCTACACATTACAATCGCAGTCGTATTACTACATATTACAATAGCAGCCGTATTGCTACACATTACATTAGCAGCCGTATAGCTACATATTACAATAGCATTCTTAGTGCTTTTTGCGGGACAAACCGTTTTCTCTCTTTACACGGCTACAGAATGCAACGAACTCGTTTTTTTTTCAGTATAACATTGGCGTGCGGTTGTAATTTTCTTGTTTTTTTATTTTTTTTGTTGTTTTTTTTAATTGTTGTTGTTTGTTTTTTCCCATGAGACATATCGGACTGTCAATTTTATCATTAATTTTTATCGCCTACTTTCTACTTTTTTTCAAAAGTTTTCAATACAAAGGTAGTATGACAGTATGGCAAAACGTATGATTCCATATGTGTTGTTTTTTTTTTCTTTTTAATAAAGACCATTTAAAGAATGTAAACAAAACATTGCTTAAAACTTTGAAAAAGTTGATTGATTTTTTTTTAAAGGTATACAGTAAAATAATATAATTTAATGGGTATTATGTTCAACGTACACACTGAAAAGTGTGTCTGTGGGTGGGGTGTGGTTGGTTGGGGGGGGGGGTAAGTTTGGAGACCTAGCTTAAGGCTTTTTTTGATGGGTTATGAGACATTATCGTCAATCTGTTCAGATTTGGAAAAATTTAATGTTTGGTGTAAATTAATAACGCGATTCATTTCACAAATGAATTTGAATTTTTACAACTCTAAATTCACATTTTGCTTTTATTGTGTCTATGGGGGGGGGGGAGGAGGAGGCGGGGGAGGGGGTGTGACAAAAAACATTCCTACGAAAATAGTTTTGCCTCCGGTTGGAAACGCTAAGTTACCTTGAGACTGGTTATCGCATCCTAGATATCACACTTAACACTTGTGTGTGGGACGAGGTCAAACAAGCATGACGTTAAGGTTAACCGTTCCCACGGATGATGGTTTCCGCGCCTGCTTATCTAACGTGAATACTGTCTTGTGTCATATTTCTATTTTGTTTTTTTTTTTTTTTTTTTTTTTTTTAAATATTTTTGCAGCTACAACATACCTTGAAAATGGGTAAGTCCACGCAGTAGAATTTAACAAACGAGAAACGAAGTAATTTTTTTTTTTACAATCCACCGAACACACAACTGTGAACTCTGAACTAGAAATAGCCTCAAGTGCCCAGATCGATTCCACTCGAAATAAGTATCTCACTGGAGCGCTCTGTCCACTATATACTCCCTGGTCATCTTATCACGTCCCCACCCCCCCCCACATCCCCCGTCTCCTTCTTTTCTCTCTCCCTCTCTCACTTCGACCCCGAAAATACTCCCGGCACCTCGGAAGAGAAGAGATACGAACATCTTGGATAACGACGATTACGGAGTTAGCGATTAAAACCGTCCACACACTCTCAAGCAGGGGTTATCAGCCAAAGACAAATCGAATGGCTCACTCGCGCATTATCACCTTGGCATTATCATCCCCACCGACTTCGCGGACGTGTGACTCGCACGCACCAAAACGCACAATAAAACGGTCTATTTGGGATTCCTCGGCTGCCGGCCCGATAAGCTGACCGGTCCAACGACCTCGGCCGCCAGGACGGAAGGAAGAACAAAAAGAAAAAACTTCAAAGCAAAGAAACCCTTGAACCGATATCAGCGGTACTGGGGCTAAAAATGGTGCGGCGCCCCCCTCCCCCCCCCAACCCTTTTGTTCGAAGTGCTGATAAGCTTACAGATTGTCCGCTCATTGTTAGTCATTTACGTCTTAAGGTGAACACCCCCCCCCCCCCCACTCACGGTCACCCACAAACATCCACCCACCCCCCTCAACCTCCCCAGTTTTAACATCTCCATTGCGATAGCACGGATTTGTTTCGGTTTTAAGAAAGGTGTGTGTGTGGGGGGATCACGGTATGATCCAATCCTCGCGGTTTTTTTTTTTTTGTTGGTTTTTTTTGTATTCCGTATTTAAATGTATTTGTACATTTCTTATAATTAATAGCTTGTTTGTATACACAAATAAATATCGGAGCATGATATGTTTAGGCTTAAATAGAAAAGAAAGAATAACCAAAAAATAGAAAGAACAATTAAAAGGACGCTTCGGTAGACAAAGCAAAGCAAGAAATAACGAATGATTTGAAATTGAACGACTTCAGTGTTCCCAGACGACAATGTGGCTCTCTAAGTCTGTGTGTAGAAACAAATGCCCATATCAATAGTGTGTAATTTACTTGGAGTTTTAATCTACAAACCAACCAGGAAGTGTACATTCTATATCAGGATCCCAGGCTGGTAGCACAAATAAAAAATAATAATAAAAAGGTCAGGCAACCCTGGCCGGAGCACTTAGAAATAATACCACATGACAGAGGAGTGACAAGGGTATAATCACGAAAACCCCAGGAGAAAACGGCTCAAAGGCAGATCTAGGCTTAGATGGCTAAAAGAGGTGGGGAAAAAGATCTACGGCAGCTGAAAATCCAAGTATGGAAAAGAAAAGCATCAGTTAAGTCTAAGTGGAAGGAAGTGATAAGGCAGGCCAAAAGCCCTACGTGGGCTGTAGCGCCGAAAAGATGGAGGGATGTTATAATTTTCACACTTAATGTTTGTCCAGCCGATTGTGTAATTTCAATATTTTTGTAATCTGGAGTGTGTGCCAGGCTACTAATTGTGTCTTCATTAGTCGTTTTCTTTTGACATTGTTTAACACTTGTATAAATTAACTTGTCTCCCCCCCCCCCTGCCTGGCTGTAGGGTCTACTGCCGGTCATCAATGACTAAATTTTGTTTCTGTTATTTTTTCAAATTTTAATGTAATATCTTAACAGTGGTTTTGACTCGGAAAATGTCTCCGAAAATCAACGGTGAATTTATCATGTGTTGCATTTTAATACCACCCGGCCCAGGAGGTAGCGTGACTAACGGCGGGGCGCCCAGGGATGTGACAACCGTTTTCGAGGGTCACTTTACTTTTTTTTTTCTTTTTTTTTTCCAATCCTGGGAGGTCTCCTGGGCCGGAAGTAGTCAAGATGCGCCACCAGGGCCTAGAGGTTCCCTCTGCCTTTGCATACTACGCCCTTGATCTATTTAGAACATGCTAAACGGGATTCTGTCGAAGTATTTAAAATGAGAACAACAACAACATATATATATATAAATGAACAAATTGATCTTCAGCACAGTCACAATGAAGTTGCATCAGCACTCCAACCATCATAACCTCATGACAATGCTATTCGTCATCTTATCACCTGTGTGTGTGTTGTGTCACCCATCTTAATAAGTCACGCGTTCGACCTTTAAGTAAATATGTTTCATCATTTACCCCCCCCCCCCGTCAGGCCAAAAACGACCTCCTTCCCCACCACCCACCAACTCCCGCCCCCCCCCCTTACATTTGACACTGTACATGTGTCACAGAAACATAGCCTTATGGATATTGGAACTGTTGTTTTTTTTTTAAGCTTGATAATTTCAACGGGATATATTTTCAAAAAAAAAAAAAATGTGTCGGTGTAAAATTTCCTTGTCCTTACAATTTGGGAGATTTATAATCTTTTTTTGTTATGTAAATTGTATTTCATTGAGTTGGTGACCCTGCAAACCACCCCCCCCTCTCCAACTTCCCCCTCCATTAAAAGACACACAAGGATAAAATTGAAATACAACTTCACTAATTGTATTTCACTGTTGATTGTTAGTTTGATAAATTTAACGTTTAAAAAAACAATAAGAACATAGGATTCATTGTGAATAGCATCCCCCAACACACATTATTGCACGTATCATTAGAACACATTGATAGTTTAACAAATATACACCATTAAATCAGGGGTTCCCTAGCCCGGAAGTGGGGGGGGGTGTGGGGTGGGATGGCTCTTCAAGGGGAATGCGAGTAGAATTGGTTACAAGAACAAAGGAGTATCTTTTAATATATGTCTATTTATATATTTACATTTCTTTATGAACTTTACAGTTTATGTGGGCCCCTATTTAAGATCATGGGGTCACTTTATCAGTTCAACAGTTCTCTTAATCATTCAATATATATATATACCGGCATATATATCTATATCTATATCGACAGACATATAATAGATAGGTATTTGATAGAAAGGTAATATACATGCAGGTCATAGACAGATAGGTAATAGATCAATAGTAATAGATAGATAGGTAATGGATAGACAGGTAATAGACAGATAGGTAGTAGGTAGATAGGTAATAGATAGATAGGTAACAGAAAGTTAATAGACAGATAAGTATAGATAGATGGGTAATAGACATATAGGTAATAGACATTCATGTAATAGACAGATAGGTAATAGATAGATAGGTAATAGACAGGTAGGTAATCGTCAAAATCGGGCCTTTTGGCCAACAAATCGGTAATCGGCTTTTTGGTTAGGTACGATAATCGGCTTTTTGGTTAGGTACGATAATCGGCCTACAGAAAATAATAGATGTAAATCTATACTGTTATACAGTTGTACAATTTTTTTAACCTACTTGGGTTTGACCATTACATTTGTTCGTGCTGTTAGACATTACCTTCATATATATATAAAGTTTTTTTTTTTCAAAATGCATACTTATTTTTTTAGGCGGTCCTAGGCTTTAGAAAAGGTTGAGAGGCTCTGCGTTAAATGAACCCACACGATAGATCAAACATGATATGGTAACTCCGCCGAGCAGAGCGCCTTCATGTTTGACAACAATAAGTGTATCGCCAAGTCAAAGGTCCACCGCGTGCTGCGAATGGGACCAATGTTGTTAGCGGCCCCGTTGAATGGGCATGAAAAGAAGGGGTCACGGGGGGGGGTAGGGGGGTAGGGGGGGGAGGACGGTGTTGGTGTCGAGCTCTGGCACCTGGAGATCCACGCAATACTTGATGTTTATCTACTCTGCCGTACCCATCGGCGAAACATCGAAAGCTTGGAGGTGATGAAGCGTGAGGGCGGCCCCAATTGAAACTTGTGGTCAGTACGCGGTTTTGGGGTGAAAAAGTGTGTGTGTGTGGGGGGGGGGG
>CAXITT010000711.1:38831-92288 GCA_964033795.1 Lymnaea stagnalis | reverse complement strand
AAAAAAAAAAAAAAAAAAAAATAAAAGAGAAAACGAAAGAGAGGGAGCGAGAGAGAGAGAGAGAGAGAAAGAAAGGGAGATGCCCTCTGCCGGGAAAATCAGAAGCTTAGCCCCCCCCCCCTTTTCAACTCCCCCCATCAACTTTTGAAACGCCCCTTAATCTGTCTCGTTCCTGGCCGGGGGCCTTTAGGGCGAAAAAGTGGGCAGGGGTGGCATTTGACTGTTCACACCTATGGATTAGGGTACCGCCGATGAGAAAATCAAAAGATGAACGATCTATCAGCCTGTCCAGATCGGCTACTACCGATGAATTGGCCGCCGGCAAATGGTTAGGCCTATGTACTATGCTATGGATACCTATTGTTATAAGTTTCACGTAATTCATCATGCTGTTTCATATCATTGGTATTATAGAGCCTATAATTTAGGCTACGGCAGCACTGTGGTATGGAGAAACCATTGTTATGAAGAAACCACGGGGGGAAGTGGTCTTCAAACAAACATTTTTAAAATTTTGATTCGCGACTCCCATCCCCCCACTATTATTTTTGCTCTTAAAATAAATAACAAATTATGGTTTATAAAATTCTTGATCATTTGAATTTTTTAGCGCGAGATATTTTTACGTCATCGCGGCGATTTAAATGTACAAGCAAATAATGTGCAAATATCAATGCTGTAAAACAATCTACTCCAGTTCTGCAAAAGAGAAAGAACAAGATAACCATGCGACGTATTGAGTGGTAGTTTGTTGTTTTTTTTATATTTAAAAAAAACGTTCGTTTACGGCCAGAGTCATCACGTGACCTTCCTTTAGAGCAGGGTTTAAGAACGGAGCTAAAGAAAGTGGAGCCTGGGCGGAGCTGAAGCTGGTAGAATTTTCTTACTACTGCGAGCTCAAAATTGTCCCACTCGTATACCGACTACGTTGCTGGTTCAAGCATTTTTAATGCATCAGTTAATAATATGGGTAGGTGAACATCATAAAGACATTTCTTTTAAACACTAACGCCACACTTAACGGACTCTCGAAACGGAACTGGAGCTGAGCTGACGAAAATTTTGTCCACGGACGGAACTCGGGAAAAAAAAAAAAAAAAAAAAAAAAAAAAGAAAAAAAGTCCCTCTCCAACTCCCTGCCTTAAGCTCTCTTAAGACCCCTTGCCAGTTTTCAGGGTTTTTTCCCTCTTTCATTCAAAACTGAGAGTTTAAATTTGTCCAAATGACAACTGTGAGTCACTTCAATGTTCGAGCAGAACAACCCCCCCCACACACACACACGCACACAAATCCCATGGAGCCACAGGGGTTGCAGGGCCCAGTTGTCTGCTCTGGTCACATCATATTTATTCATCCATTCAAGTCCTATCCAGCTCAGGAAGACAATAATTGCAACGATAGTTGGTGCCACTCGTGCCGTTGTGTGAACACTGGCGTCACCGGAAATATAAGACAATGGGCGGTAAAGGGAAAAGAAAGGAAGGTAATGTCTAACAGCACGAACAAAGTATTGGTCAAATCCAAGTAGGTTAAAAAAAATTGTATAACTGTATAACAGTATAGATTTACATCTATTATTTTCTGTAGGCCGATTATCGTACCTAACCAAAAAGCCGATTACCGATTTATTGGCCAAAAGGCCCGATTTTGACGATTACCTATCTGTCTATTACCTATCTATCTATTACCTATTTGTCTATTACATGAATGTCTATTACCTATCGATGTATTACCTATATGTCTATTACCCATCTATCTATACTTATCTGTCTATTAACTTTCTGTTACCTATCTATCTATTACCTATCTATCTACTACCTATTTGTCTATTACCTGTCTATCCATTACCTATCTATCTATTACTATTGGTCTATTACCTATCTGTCTATGACCTGCATGTATATTACCTATCTATCAAATACCTTTCTATTATATGTCTGTCTATTACCTATCTGTCTATTAACTATCTATCTATTAACTATCTATTACCTATCTATCTCAGTATCTATTAACTACTTATCTATTACCTATCTATCTATTACCTATCTATTACATGTCTGTATATTACCTATCTGTATACTACCTATCTGTCTATTACCTATCTGTCTACTAACCCTGTATGTATATAGTCAAAGAGAATTCTCTGAATAATTCAATAAAAAATGTTTATTCTGATAAAATCTGGTGCTCATCCCAGAACTCGTGAATCATAGAGCTGTACACATTATAGCATTTATCTCACACATATCCCAAATTTCCAAGGGGAGACACCAATAAAATAATATAAAAAAATACATTTATAACTTAGAAAAAAAGGTGGGGGGGGGCAGGGGAGACAGATGTCACTGGGCGCCAGGCTAGTTAAGGGAGTCAAAATGTGGTATATTATTTTATTGATGAAAATAATGGGTTTGAGAGTTGGAAAAAGAAAGGGGGGCGATTTAAAATGAATCTTGTCCCGGGGCGCAAAACACTCTAGCTACGCCTCTGGGGAGTGGTGGGGGTATGTGTATTTCAACTTTGGAGGGCGCTGAATTGTTATAGCATCTTGATGTAGAAGTAATGTTACGAAGCGAATAGTGGTTGGCATGGGTTGAAGTGAAAGGGGGTCGTCAACTTTTTGGCAATGATGTGCCGAAGTATCATTTCTTATTCATAAGGCGTGCCACAGAACCTGTAAGTCTACTCCTATAAGTCTAATCTATAAAGCCTAACCTAGAAGTCTACCCTATAAGTATAGCTAATAAGATGAATTCTTTAGTCATTTAATTTTTTTTTTTGGTCATCCATTTTCCATTGAAAATAGCCCCACGTGCCAAGTCTGACACGCGTCCCTTAGGTTGCCGACCCCTGCACTAAAGACTATCAGCTTGTCTCCAGGGGGGGGGGGGGGGGCATCGTTGGGATAGGACCCTATTCAAAAAAAAAAAAATGGCCGTTCTGCACTTGTGTGAAAGGGAAAAACTAGACTTAAAGCAATTGTCCAGTCAAGTCAAGAAATAGATAACACACTTCCTTACAAATAGAACATTAAATTTCTTATATATATTTTTTTGTAAAAAATCTTTATTTTATTGATAGGATATTAATAGTAAAAAACGTATACACAAATCTTATAAAAAAATAACTCCCACAAACATGATTTGATGTTACAAAGTCCATTTCCCAATTGAAAAGACGGATTTAAATTAACCCTCTACACGCCAGAGCACGTATAGTGAAATAAATATTTTTTTTTTTTTAAAATGAGGCTCTCTGTCTGTGTTACACAAAAATAGGTTAGAATGAAAGTAGAAATATGACTAGGTTATTAAACCAGCGATTGGCTACTACTTTAAAGTAACAGGTGCACTGCACTAATGTAACAGGCTTATTACACTACAACTCAATAAAATAACACAACAAAAAACATCTGTTGTAACACAAGAAAATACTTGTTGAGACACGCCGTTAGACAAGCCCACAGAATTAACCCCTGCCGCACCAAGTAGGCGCAAACACTGCAGGGCCGATTTAAATCTGTTTTTACTGGGGGGTTTTTTAAATAACAATTTTCATAATACTTTTGAGTGTGAAGAGACATTAAAACTTCAGTTCGGGGTTACCGATGTCCTAGATCAGCGGTTCTCAACCTGTGGGTCGCGACCCCTCGGGGGGGGGGGGGGGGAGGGGGGGGGGGGGGGGGAAGGGGGGTTCGAACGACCCTTTCACAGGGGTCGCCTAAGACCATCGGAAAACGCAAAGACGCTCTAAAGTTTATGAAGTAGCAACGAAAATAATTTTGTGGTTGTGGGGGTCGCCACAACGTGAGGAACTGTATTAAAGGGGTCGCGGCATTGGGAAGGCTGAGAACCACTGTCCTAGGTGATTTAAAATTTGAGGAGCTGTGCCCACAGTGCCAAAGTATGGTGAAGATGACCAAAGAAAATAACCGTTGGCTGTTTAGAACAATCTAACAATCTAAAGATTGGGGTGTGTGGGGTGTGTGTGGGGGGGGGGGTACTTACATAAAGCCATGCAATAATCAGAGAAAACGAACTAAAGAACTAGTCTCTTCTGTTCATTGGTAGGCAACGATAAAGCATAAGGTTACAAGAACTCTTTTTTTTTTTCTTTGGAAAAACAAAACAGATAAATAATACATATCGTTCCATTACACATGGATCAGCTTTCTAGCGTTGTTATGATTATACAATGACAAAATAAACACGCACACACAATAAAACACATGTTATGATTGAATAATGACAAAATACACACTCACAACAAAAAATTTGTTTAAAAACCTAACACTAACACGCATACATTCCCCCTCCCCTCCCTAAATTAATTTAAAGCAGCAAAATCTCAGGCAAAAATTTTAATAAATAATGAAAATGGTAAATAAATAAAAGCCGTAGAAATTAGAGATACTATTTTATCTACGCGACAGCTGTAGCAACACTACTTCATTTATACAACAGCTATAGCAATACTAAATTATTTATGAGACAGCCGTAGCATTGCTTCTGTATTTATATTCCATAAGTGCCAAGATACCAGACACTCTTCAGACACTGGTCAGTAGACTGGTAAGCCTTTTTATGACACCAATTTTTAAAACTGAAACTCCTTGCAGATGTTCTTATCCTTAACAAGAAATTTGTAAAAAGTTGTTAATTAATTTTTTCCATTTCCCCATTTATTCCTCTCTAGCTAAACCGTGTCAACAACGAGACAATGCCGAGACTAAATCGCTGACTATGAAATTAAACCTGTACCTGATCATAATAAATATTTTAAATACTGACTTAAGAACACAGTTATCACTCATGGATGTAAGAAATTACTTAAATGAAACAGAAGCCAACTGAGTTAGCTAGCTGTTAGATGTACTGGCTCTGGTTAATAAGAAATAAAGCACACGGGGTTTGGGGGGAAGACCTGAGGAAAGACCAAACAAAACATCAGAGGTTTAACCTGGAAGCCTTCAAAAGCAACAAAAAAAAAAGACAAACGAGAATAAAAAAAGTTTTCCTGCAAGACCCTTCCATTTTCTAGTAAGATCCTTCCCTCTAGTGTCCTGTAAGACCCCTCTGTTATCCTGTAAGACCCTTCCATTTTCTAGTAAGATCCTTCCCTCTAGTGTCCCGTAAAACCCCTCTGCTTTCCTGTAAAACCCTTCCATTTTCTAGTAAGATCCTTCCCTCTAGTGTCCTGTAAGACCCCTAACTCTGAAGACCTAACTCTAGTGTCCTGAAAGAACCCTCTAGTGTCCCGTAAGAACCCTCTATTTCCCTGTCAGACCCCTCCCTATAATGACCTGTCAGACCCCTCCCTATAATGACCTATAATGACCTTTAAGACCCCTACCTCTAGTGCCCTGTAAGAACCCTTCTAAGCCAAGGTGTGGTTTTATTCTCTGTTATTTTATAATTCTCTGCTGTATTTTTGTTTTTGCTGTCCAAGGCTTCCAACGGAAACTTCCCCTGTTTTGTTTCGTCATCCTTCAGGTTTCCCGCTACCCCGTGTGCAATATGTCCTGAACGTTGACCTCCCCATTTTACACTGGTTATATTAAAAAAAATCCAAAAAAAAATGGAAGTTGAATTAGAAAATCTGACAAAGCACTGGTCACGTTAGGTCAAAAAGAGGAAAACATTTATGAAACAAAAATTCAGGTATCAGCATCATATAACAACAACAACAAAAAATTCAGGAGAAGTTAGCTAAACGGTGCAGTGCTCTGCACAACCTGAACTGGCCCCAAATGAGACGATGCATACCTGCAACAATGCATACCTGCAACAATGCATACCTGCAACAATGCATACCTGCAACAATGCATACCTGCAACAATGCATACCTGCATTGGTAGAAAGAACGGCATCAATACGAAAAAGAAAAAAAAGCTTGAAATTGAAAATGGTTAAATCTAATGGTGTTAGAAGACTAGAGTAAATCTGGGATAATTAATCCTTATCACAGGAGACTTACATTCACTGGTGCGTTACAGTTACAGGTGTGTTAAAGTTGTTTACAGGTGTGTTACAGAGTAGTTTAATTAAAGCATTCCGTGAACAGTTTCCAGGGGATCAAACAAACATATGATACCGTCACAATGGTGTCAGTTTATACAATAAATATGCCCATGCTGACAATAATTTGTCAAAATGGTACCTAGACACGCAGCGCCGCCATTCGCACCCGGGTACCATTAGACTCAATGCTATTCGGATGTCATTTATGGTAGTTTATTTAATTAAATTGAGGAAGTAGTTTTACAAACATATAGCCCTTTCAATTATCTTTCATTTGATACCTCATTTTGTCTTACAAAACCCAACAATAATATTTTAAACAGTTTTTTAATCCCAACCTCTCACTTCTGGTACCCGGGTGTGAGTAGTCACAGCCATAATTTAATTCATTGAAGTCCATGACATGCCAGGGTTTGGTGAACAAAATAGGGCGATGACTGAGAATGAGACTTGCCATCAGATGTAAAGAAATAATTGCCTATTAACTGAAATAAGTTAATTCACTGTTCAAAATTAAAGCTGTGATAGGCCAGGGATTAATCTATATTATAAACCTCATTTAACTGAAGTCACTTTTTAAAAAAAATGATCAAGTAATAAACAACGTGGTGATGGTAACAGTAATTTTCTTTTAAAACAATGATGGACAATTTTACATAGGATAAGAGGGATGTGGGATAATAAATGGCGGAGGGGGGAAGTAAGAAATACTGTGGCGTCCATTGCAAACTGGTTTAAACACTAATGAAAGCTACAAATTTAAATAATAAATATGTCTGGATCAAAACTAGTGATTGACGTCAGTGCTTCTCAAACTTTTTAGGTGTGATACACGGGGAGGAGTTATCTGCATTCCAGCAGTGACCATAGTCTGGTCTATTGAATTTTTGTATAACTTTTTTTTTTTTACTCTTCTTAAATTTTTTACCCTTAGCTATAAAATACTTGGTCAGGGGACATGCAGCTTGAGAAGCATTGATATGGAAATAATTTTAATTAACAGCATCAGATGAAAATCAGTGATTTAGATGTCTGAACATGAGACAATGATTTCATAGCAGGCACAAGATTCAGGCATGATGACAGAAAAAAAATAAATTCAAGAAATCAGATGTGTATAAATGACTAGCAAATGTGTAACTATGGCGGCGAAAGGAGGAAGTAAAAAAAGTGAAAGCAAAAATTTTAACATTCAATCAATGAAATAAATAAATAATTAAAAATCAATTGATTACATTGAATAAATTAAATACAGTAAAAATCTTAAAGCAACTTCCACAAAACTATACCGGTTCGTTTAAAAAAAAAAAGAAAGAAATTATGTTGGTTTTATTAAAAAATAAAGCGTCATAAAGATAATACTTTGTATCCTCTCCAACATCCTGAATGAGTTGTATCACATTCAAAATGTCACATCATGGTGATTACATAAAGATCATATTTATTTTTAATAAATAACATAAAGGTGATTGGCGCACAAGATTAAACACTAGGTGATAAATGAAATCAAGGAACTGACAGTTTTAATTTTAAGAAAAGAAAGAAAAAAAAAGAATGGCTTACACTTATTTCAGTACCAAAAAGAATTATTTTTTTTTAAATGTGCACAAGCATTTGTTAAAAGTTAATGAACATCTCCATATCTGATTAAAAGTATTGAGTAATGCTTCAAGATATCTTTATTTACACCCCCCCCCCCCCCCCCCCCCGACTTGAACTAAGGGGAAGTAAATCAGACACATTGGAACTATTTTGATATAGATAGAGTAGTCACAGTTGTCTGCATTATTTTAAAATTTAAAAAAAAATTGAAAAATTCTGGAGTAAATGGATCCCAAAACAGTGTGTTATCAATCTGTGCTACATTCCTTGTGTATGATACAATCTGTGTTACATTCCTTGTGTATGATACAATCTGAAATCCTTCTGTAGTATCCTTGTGTATGATATTATGTGTTATGTCAATGAATCTTAAATCAATTTTTAACATGACAGACGTAGTAGTGCGCCAACTATTGTAGTGCGCAATAAAACTGTAGTTTTTATAAACATGATTGACAAAAAAGATGAAATTTCAAGAACAATTTAAACCAACCAATTAGCAACATGGAGTCATAGAAAGGGAATCAGTCAGTCACAAACCATCATCACCATCTCAACACTGGAGCAGTATTGTATTTATGGAATGACCACGTAACAACAGTCAGGGATTTAAAAAGGATTGAACTGAGTGGGTTTTAAAATAGTTTCACTGTTTTAAATTAAGCATCTGACTTTAATTTTGTAGCTTGGTAAACTATTTGTGTCCTGTTGCTGAGAACCTAGTGGAAATTAAACTAGCATTTCCTGAGCCTAAACAGGCATGAACATATTTTTCTTCCTTGAACAATTTAGTGCGGTTCAAAGTTATACGAAAAAACAATCTTTCAAAAGGAACGGTTGAGGCGACAACACTAGACACATTTGTGTCTATTGCCTCAAGCCTTCAAACCCCTAGTGCATGATTTCCTCATCAACACCAGTAACAGAAACATTGCAGATCCCATCTACATGCATAGGAGCCAAAATGATCAATAAATTGATCGTGGGCCCTTAAGATATAGAAGAAGAAGAAATGATTTTTAATAAACAAAATGAAGTCTTAGGGGAATGGGGAATGCTTAACTGGACCACCGGAACATCCATTTATTTGCGCCAGGACCAGGTAGCGGAGCAAAGTTTCATTTTGAGACAAAGTTAAGTTACAGGAGAAGTTGTTTACCGGAAGACAAAAATTGTAAAAAAAAAAAACAACAAATTTTAAAAATTTGGTTTAAAAAATGAACTTGTTAAAACATGTCTTCACATTTTAAGGACATTTAATTTTCACAAGCTATGTCTGCTACTGGCTGAAATATTTGATAAGGCGGAAAGCAACTGATGATTGTTTTCTGGCTTTGATTGATCCCGATGGCCCGGAATCTGTTGTCTGTTTGCTAAAGGTTCCGATCCCAATAATTAATAATCCACAGTTATTGGGATAAAAAACAACAACTCTGATCTCAAATAAGAAAAATAATTTTTCTCTCCCCCGTTTACAATAAAAAATTTCAGCTCCTGAAAATGGAAGACTTTCAGTTTTAAAACATGAAATTTAGTACAGTTAAACATAAAACAGGGGCTTTACAGGATTTGCAATAATATTTTTGGGGAAAAAAAATTGTCTATCTAAAAAAAACTGAGTTAACAACATGTGATCCCAAAGTAGAAATATAGATTAGATTTGCCCCCTTCACAACCAAGAAACTATCTGAACTAAACAAAAAATTTACTCTATAAACACTAGGGGCAAGGCACTGAAAGCAATTCCAGAGTAGCAAAAAGAAAATCTCATTTTGTGGGTTTCAGAAAAAAAAAATATATATAAAATTCATTTAAAAAATCCGGATGTATAAATTTAGTGACTAAAAGCAAAGAGGCAATAACGAACGTTTGTTTTTGAACAGCTAAAATGTGGTTTTCCTTTGGAAAAAAACAATTTCGATACTCTGTAAAATTTTGTTTGTCCATGTTTTTAAAATGTAGACCTGCTAATGGCAGAGCATGGTTAAGACAATGTACCTGCTCTTCTTCGTACAACTAAAACTGATATCTATCCAAGTACTCTTTTTAGTACTTCTTTTTAACAACATTTTTTAAATTTATCTTAATTTTCAATTATCATAATAAATAGCAACTATAGCCAAATTTCACTACAGCAATAGATAATTAAAACCAAATGTGGTAAAAGTAACTAAAAAAATTACTCCCCCATGTTGCTGCCTGTAAATCCATCTTTTGTTGTGGTAAACTTATCTCTGTGGTCACCTATTGACTTATCCTTTCTAATAAACATAACCTTGACCTTGTAAAGGAGGATCCCTTTTGTTGCATTTGCCCATGTGTTGCGTACAGCGTATCTTGTAGAGTCAGTCCACCTTTCAACTGTTCGGTCAGCTGTCAGCCACCTTGTTCCTCTTGATGAGATCGGCTGCTCTCTCTGCTATCATGATGGTAGGAATGTTGGTGGCACCAGATATGATTGATGGGATCACAGAGGAGTCCACAACACGCAGGGCTTTCAAGCCTTTTACTCTGAGACATACCAGGGAATTTTTTAGTGATTATGAAATGTTTACCCAATATGAAATGTTCAGTCATTAAGAAATGTTCAGTCATTAATAAATGTTCAGTCATTAAAAAAATGTTCAGTCATTATGAAATGTTCAGTCATTATGAAATGTTTAGTTATTATGAAATGTTCAGTCATTATGAAATGTTCAGTCATTATGAAATGTTCAGTCATTATGAAATGTTCAGTCATTAAGAAATGTTCAGTCATTATGAAATGTTCAGTCATTATGAAATGTTCAGTCATTATGAAGTTTTCAGTCATTATGAAATGTTCAGTCATTATGAAATGTTCAGTCATTATGAAATGTTCAGTCATACATGTTCAATCATAAGAAACTCATCATCCAACCTTCTTGTGAACCTTCCTAAATCAATAAAACAACAAATTCTGACGAGATATTTTAACCCCAACTGGCATTTAGACCCTGGTTTTTATATAACAAACTCATTGACAGGTACAAAATGGCCCACAAATATTTCCGGTATGAGGGTAATACATTTAAGTCTAATGTTACCTCAACTCTGGATCAACGACAGTGTCAGCTTGTTTGACATCTCCCATCCTGCATGTCCCAACCGGACTAAACACCGGCTGAGCCCTGCCCCTGATCATGCACCGCCAGTAGTCGTCACTGCCTGAGAGAAAACCGCTGCAGGCTGTGGTGGGACCCTCTGCATAAACGGCCTCGATCTGCTTCATTGACGGCATATCCAGGAGTTTCTTACATAACTTGACGCCTTTAGTAAGGATTAAAAAAGATAGTCGGGAGAAAATCATTTGGGGGGGGGGGGGGGGGGGGGGGTTAAAAAAAGGGAAAGATTAAATACATCAGGGAAAGGCCAAATTAATCTATAGACATAAAGATAACACAATTATTATAAGATTTCAAAATTTTAATTCCTTCTCTAATCCTTTTGGTCCCACAATTTACCCCCCCCCTCCCCCCCCCCATATTTTTGTAGACTTTTTAAGATCCAGAAATGGGGCTTTGGCTGGACTTTTCACTTTTAAGGTAATATTTTAATTCATATTCCGCTCATCAGTCATTAAAATAAAGCGGTTAATGTGTGACTAAGAATTAAGCAATAAACAAAGCGTACGCTACTCAACTCGATCACAGATAACAGTCTTAGTTTATAACTTTCAAAATTGAACATTAAAATAACTTGAGTGAACAAAGTTTTCATTTCTTTATCTTAACCTTCCATTAAATGAACCATGTAAAGGGTAGTTCGCGAACAACGTAATGCAAAAAATGACCTTCTCAGACCCCCTTCCTCCCTCGCTTTCACAAAGTGTCACAAATACTTTACCCCCCCCCCCCACCCCCCCCCCCCCCCCAGGTCACACTTAAAAAAAATTCAAAACATAAAATTTTCATAACTAAATTAAGATTTTATTTTGTTCTTAAATATGTTCTCATAATGGATTAAGATGTAGTATTATTAGAAAACTGTGACGTAAAACAACCAAGTCCTCCCCGAGCCCAATGTAAAATGACCACATCAGTTTTTGAGTAATTATTCAGTCACGCAGAAGGTGTGCGCAACTGAGTTTCACGGTGCCTATAATGCCAAGAGGCAATTTCGACCTCAAATTAATGTTTTTAAATAAGTGAATAAAGTTTTTTCAAAATTAGAACATTTTAGCTTTTTAATTTTTAAAAAATTCTGTGACGTCACAAATTTTTGAACCCCATCCCCCCGAGTTCCAAGTGTCACAAATTCTCAGCCTACCCCCCTGAGGTCGACAAACTTTGATAAACATGAAGTGTCTTTTTTCGATGCACAACAAAAAAGCTTGCAAGGCACATGCTATGAAAATCTTGGACAACATTTAGGGTCAGTCTAGAAATCTATCAGGGTAAGTGTGAAGCAGACAAACCTGTGAGGATCACCTCCACGTCCTCCTCGTACGCCAGGTAATTTGGATCTATCAGCGGCTGACTTCTGGGGTCGGTGTTGAGAAGTCTTAGGGAGCCCCGACTTCTGGGCCTCAGCCCAGAACTGAAACAGGCCATGCCCTCTTTGAAAGCTCTGCGTGCTGAAATTTCAGATAGCGTCTGCACAGAGAAAAGAGAAAAAAATGTTCATATGGTTATAAGGCCTTAGCGCCCAGTTCAAATACAACATTTCCTACCATCGTTATTAGGTTCTCTACCGGAAGTCATAAAAACTGATATCCAGTAACTGGATGGCATTCATCATGAGATATGAGAATCAAAATTAAAGAAACTAAAAGGTTGCTAATAGTATTAGTTCATTGTAACTTGTCATCAGAAAATAGTTATTTTAGCATGAAGTATTTTTTTAAAAATCTATCTTCTAAATTTATAGAACAGTGGTTCTTAACCTTTTTGGAGGTACTGAACCCCACCAGTTTCATATGCGCATTCACCGAACCCTTCATAATAGTAAAATAAAATATGATTTTTTTATCTGATTTTTTTTGGACCCCCGCCGAACACCTAAGACTGACTCACTGAACCCCATGGGGTTTGATCGAACCCAGGTTAAGAACCACTGTTATAGAATGATGAGATGAATCAATTGCCTTAAAAACATGCAGCAACAAAGCCCCTAAAAATGACAGGGTTGACCATCACAGTGGACACACTGGGAATTTATATCAGGAGTTAAAGACTCACCTCATTGGACAGGCCCAACATCTTCCCTTAAGACTCACCTCATTGGACAGGCCCAAGATCTTCCCTTAAGACTCACCTCATTGGACAGGCCCAAGGTCTTCCCATAAGACTCACCTCATTGGACAGGCCCAATTTTTTCCCATAAGACTCACCTCATTGGACAGGCCCAACATATTCCCATAAGACTCTCCGTGCAGCATCCCTTTGAACTGCAGCTGCAGGTCAGGCCAGTCTTTCTCTGAGTTAGTCACACTGTTGGTGAAAGCCACAACCTCTACACCGTTGGGCGAGGCCAACATTCCTTGAGGAGGAATCAGAACAAGACAATGACATCAACTTCTGTGTGGTTAAGACTCAAACAAAATGAGAACAAAGGAACGGAGGGATTGGATGCTACAAAATGTCTTGTCAGTCTCAACACAATGGGTTGAGAACCCCTAGCCTAAAGAATGATCAAATCAATCAGTTGCCTTAACCCTTTGAACCCGTTTATGCGTTTAAAATCAATGGCCCGCCGTATTGATATTTCGACCTCCCATACTTTACCCTAGATCGACAGTCAGCATATAAAAATGTTTTGTATATAATAGTTCACAATGGGCAGCACCCATTGATGAATTGTTTTACTTAGGTTTTAGTAATTTTTTTCATTTTTTTTTGCTTGCATCTGTCCATCACAATGTGACGTTGGTGTAGACAAAGTCTACAAGGCCTGGGATTATTCTTTTTAGGATTTATAAGCTGGTTCTCTACACAGTGAATCGCCTGTTTTCACGCTGCTGGAAAACCCAAGAAAAAATCATGTCGATATTACAGCTTGGCAACAGTGGCGTCTCAGGAGTTATCAAAATGTTTCATTGCGCCAATTTTATCCCCCTACGGGACTCCCTCTCCGGGTTAACGAGTCCCATCCATACGGGGTGATGGTGATGTTTGTGCTTGACTGGGCTTTGGTGGGGATGGAACATGAGGTTGAGAATGGCTCAGTTAAGACCACTCAGTGTATGATAAAAATGCAAAAACTGCTATTCTAAAGGCATCAAACCAGAGCAGGTAGATGATAGTGCAAATGATTCAAGGATTATTATTGCGTTTTGATAAAAGTATTTTAATAACGCAAATAGACCATAATATGATGATCGTAAATTTTCTCCCAGGAGCATGGGTCTTTTAGGACCAGGAGTCAAGGGCTCAAAAAGATGAGGCTATAACATGATAAAGTTGTCCCCACATCAAATATTTTTGGTATCATACATCATCAATAGTTTATTCATCTGGTTAGATTATAGACATTTTGTGTAGCATTGTTCTTAGCATCAGGAAGAATATTCTGCCCCCCCCCCCCCCCGGGTCAGAGTCCGGGTTGTTGAATCCACAGATGGGGGAAATAAATTTGTCCCCACATCAAATATTTTTGGTATCATACATCATCAATATTTTATTCCTCTGGTTAGATTATAGACATTTTGTGTAGCATTGTTCTTAGCATCAGGAAGAATATTCTGCCCCCCCCCCCCTCGGGTCAGAGTCCAGGTTGTTGAATACACAGATGGTGGAAATAAACAGCTCGAGGGTTTCCTGCTCCACAAGGAAAGGAGAGTAGACTTACTGGTTTTCTGCTCTCATGCTCAAAACCTTAGTTTTACATTGACCCAGAGCTTTTTATGTTAAGGCTTGACGATGGTCCACGTCTGAGCTTCTTGTCCACAACATTACTACTAAAATAAATAGTAATCAAAGAAGAAATGTGCTAAAAGAAGACATGTTATACAAAGAAGAAAATCCTCACCTTTCCCAACCAGCTTGTATTTGACCTGCTCCCAGAAGGACTCAAGTTTTTCCTGCGTGATGCTGATGGCCGGCTTAATGGCGATGGGGAACTCATAGGTCATTCTGTCTTGGAGGTTGTCTCCAACTGGCAGGTCGGCAACGACAGGTATCTGGCAATGATGCAGTTCGGGGTGGAGGCAAAAAAATGAATATCAGAAAACCCCTGTGGCCTGATATCGGCAAGGAACTAAGCTTTTAAAATACTTATTTGAAGGAAAGGAAAATGAAGGAAACGAAAATGATGTTAAAATACCAATTATAAAATTTATCTGCCCCAATGCAGTAAGTAAGGGAATCGTTAACACATTATAAAATCAGCTTTTTTTTTAAAAATGTGAAAGCTCTTTACGAAATTAAAAAAAAAATTAATTAAATTAATAAAAATTCATTTATCACTCGATTGGTATAATTATGCTTATCCAACTCTGAATACAACACTTCTGTTTGAAATTAATCAAACCTTCAATTTCTCCAAATGTTCTTTGGGTCCGATTCCTGACAAGAGCAACAGCTGAGCAGAGCCAACCGTTCCAGCGCTGAGCAGAACTTCCTGTTTGGCCCTCACTGTGGTCAGTGTGCCATTCCGCTCAAACTTAACACCCACCGCTCTCTTGCCATTGAAAACAATCTGTTTCGAACATTGAAAAATCACATCAGAGGAAGAGGTACAGCCAAGAATGATTGGTAGGCATACTCAATTTTTAAATTTGTAGTAGTTTCCCCTTCCCTTAGTCCCATGTTTTTAAAACTGCAATTTCCACAAGATATATTATTGAAACAATTCTTGCCTCACATGTATCTGACACTTCCATGTTTTTATTTCTTCTCCATTTATTTGTTTTTGTTTTTCAGCTATTAATATTACTATTTTATTCCTAAAACTATTGTATAAGACGTAAGTGACACCTAAAATAATTTATTTTACAAATCTTTAAAAAGTTACTACATTATCCTGAAAAACCTCCTTTTTTCTGTCATTTTTGACACAGGTTAATAACATATTTGAGCTAACACCAAAAGTTGCATATGTTAGCGGCAAAACAACGATGATATTTATGATTAAGTATTCTCACTTGTGTGGCCAGTGAATCAGTAAGCACATCAAGATTTTTCCTATACAAGACAGGGTAGAGAAAAGCCCTGGAGGCACTTTGTCTGATGCCCTTGCGTAGAGTTGACTGCACTTCAACAAAACCTGACAGCAATAAATAGGGGGGGGCAATGTTTAAACAATCAACCTCCTCCTGGTGGCTTTTTTAAAAAAATAATTAATTACTACACTGGCGTTTGCAAAAAGTCAAATATTTTAAATTATATTAAAAAATTCTAAATAAATCTTCACACATTGTTTTTTTTTTTTTAAAAACATCCACTGTTTGTAGATGTAAATCAAATCAAGCTACGAAAAACGTAATCAAGAAAAAAATTTAATAAGTTATTCGGCTCTTTTTCACAGGAATTTATGTGGATTGTTTAAAAACTTACTGAAAATCATGGGATAAAAATTAGCTTAACAGTAAGAACACATGAAAGAACTATTCTAATGAGATCAATAAGTATCATTTGCCCTTAGTATAGTGAAAACTAAAAATATGATGATTTTTCTAATCAAACTTTGAGTGTTTAACTCACCTTCTGACCACTGGCTGTTGATGTCTATAATTTTATACCCCATTTCCTTCCCTGCTCTTACAAGAAAGTTTGTTAAGCTGTGAGTTTTTGATCTACCAACTTTCAAGGGGCCGCCCATCTTGTGGAAACCTGAGAGTTGGACACACGGAGAGTGAATAAGAATAAAAATGAATAACGGCAGACGTGTTAAATCATCATCAGTTACAGGTAAACATACATGGAAGCAATGTATTGGAAGTAATGTATATTCTTTCTCAATTTAATTATTTGTCTTCTGAGTTTTACTCTGGGTTAGGAATATTTCAGTGAATGAATTAGGAAATAGACAGAAAACAGTTAGGACTGAAAAAATATTTCATTGAATGAATAAGGAAATAGACAGAAAACAGGACTGAAAAAATATTTCATTGAATGAATAAAGTAATAGATAGACAATAATCAATAACTTTAAAACTAAAAGCCTTGAGTTTGGTATACCTAGAGCTGAAAGGAGCGTTCAAATAAAAAACATGCAGCACATACGAACTATTAGCAAGCTGACAGCCACAGAAAGAGAATAGTGACAAAACGTCCCCCACATTCCTCTGAAATACTAGTATTCATGTATACCTGTCATTTTAATTCATCAACTGAATTATTAAAACATGAGTTAATAGCTCATAATTTCGCTCTGTCGTAGGCAGAAAATTTTCTTATATTAACTTATAAGCTCAATAAAAATAAAGACTGGTCACGAGAATACAGAAACTTAATATAACTCATTGGCACTTGTTCAGTATTTAAAGAGGATATTATGGCACACAGTTTTCAAAGAGTTAATCAAATGTATATATATATATATATATATATATATATATATATATATATATATGCATATTTATGTATATTTATCTGTATATATATATATATATATATATATACATATATATATAACTCATTGGCACTTGTTCAGTATTTAAAGAGGATATTATGGCACACAGTTTTCAAAGAGTTAATCAAATGTGTATATATATATATATATATATATATATATATATATATATATATTTATGCATATTTATGCATATTTATGTGTGTATATATATATATATATATAAATACATATAAATAAAGTAAGTAAGACTCACCAGTCTTCACAAAGTCTGCATTCTCATTGTCCTCTGACTTCAAAAAATAAGGTAACACATCTTGAAAAGTCCACCCTTGGATGTTCCAACTGTCATAGTCTTTAGGAAGTCCTCTTGTGTATATCATCTCATTAACATTGGAAGTGCCCCCAAGGATTTTCCCTCTGTGCCACCAACCGGTCTGTGTATATAAAAAGCAAACTGCCAATGAAGCAACCATGTAAATGTTTTTAGCATGTCTTTATTTCTCATTTTTTTAAATGGTCTTTAACTGTAACCATGATTTCAAAATCCAGTAATGAATAGATTTCTTAAAAAATAAAGTTGCAAAGATTAATTCTTAACAGGATTACCCCCATGTCATTATTGCTAACGTACATCATTCAGAAATATTCAGAAATCTTCAAAAGATGTACCGTAAATTAAAAATTGTACCGGTAGTGAACAGCAGTTTCATACTGCAATTTATTAGCCAACCATAATTAAGTAATTTTTTTTTTTTAAATACAAGTTACCTGATTTTTAAATGCCTTTAGTGCATGTTTCTGAGGCACTGTGTAATAATCCCAGTCAATTTCAGAATGTGCAGACTCAAAAGCACGGGCAGGAATTGAGACAGTTGGGTGATTTCTGTCATCATGACCTGCTTCCAACAGAAGAATTTTCTTGGAAAAATCTTCAGAAAGTCTGTTTGCTAACACACATCCTGCTGAGCCGCCACCAACTAAATAAAAGGAAAAAACTAACTGCTAATTTTTTTTTTTAAAAGCATTATAGGGAGAAATATTCATAAAAATAACAAAACAGAAAAATTAAATTACTAATACATTTAGTAGGATTAGTTTATGAAAATTCTAAACTGAAACATTATATGATTTTTTTAAAACTATTTTAGAATTTAGATATAATATTAAAACTTTGAAATAAAACTTGTCATGGACCAACAACCGCTATAAATCATGGTTGCCTTTACTTTTAAAAATGTTTCTTTTTTTTAAATCAAATTATGAATTAGGTAATTTCAACTAAAAGTGATAGTAAAACAATATTTTTGAATCACCTATTTTGTTTTAAACAGGTAATCACAAAGATAAAGTCTACTTACTGATAATATAATCATATTCTTGATCCGCTTTTGTGGCCAATTCTGGGAGTTCATTTAGCTTTCTTTGTATAAACACTCCTACTATCAAAGCTGTGCTTGACAAAAGCAAAACATAAGACCATGGACCCATGGCCATGATGATCTGAAGACAAGCAGTTAACAAACAGTTCTGAAATATGGCTTTGCCAAAGGGGTATTTTGAAAAAATATTCAAAGCATTTCTTTGCTTTTAAAAAGCAAACAAGGTTGTCTGTTTAAGCCCGAGTCTGTTGGTTGGTTCTCATTAACTGAAGTTCATTTTTTGATGTCTTCTTTATGTAATGTATGACCGCCATTTACAAAACTTTCACAGATCTTAAATTTACCTTACAAACCAGGGCCTATTTAAACCTATGTGGTAAAGCAAAGACAAATAAAGATGGTATTACATACTAATCAGATGTAGATGGGTAGCTTAGTCTAAGTTAGCCAATAAATTGAATGTTGTTGCTTTAATAGGCATGAAGACCAATTTGGATACAGTAATAATGTACAAGCTAAATATTAAAAGGGATTTATAAAGCCGAAGTTTTCAAATAATTTCAGCATATTTAATAGTTTATCCTTATACTTGTCCTTATACTTGTGCAAAATGCTCGTTGGATCTTGTCTGAAGGCATTGAATGAGGAATAAGTATACATTTACTTGAATGATAATGAAACAACCCCTAAAAAAAAGTTTTCTTATAAATCATTTATAAAATGTAATATAATATAGAGCAATGGGTGTATGGACTTAAAATTTGACAAAGCATACTTTTAAGTAACGCACTACATAAAATCCCAATTAGTGCCTCCCCCACACCTCCCCAGGGCTTGCAACCCCACATTTTTTTTTCATGCTCATGAATTATATTAATATTCTAATGACCCACCCGCTTTTACACCACATATTGATTACACCAAATATTTCAGACAAATGAAAGAAAATATTGTGCACCAAACCCACTAACAGTATTTTTTTTTTTTAGAATCTCATTGCTGATCCCACCAAACCCCCTTCTCTGACCTTCAACCTTTGCCGTCATCACAATTTTTTTCACATAAGTCAGGCACCAACATACAAAAAGTTAATAATATATGCACCTCCCCCACCCCTTTCTTTTTCAATCCCTGGGCCAGTAGGATTAGATGTGTGTCTTTCCTGGATTTCACCCATACTGCATTTTGATCTTGTTCTAGGTTATTTTAAAAAACGATCGGTTATTTTTCTTTCAATCAAGACTCTCAATCTCAAGTTGTAATTGTAGTAATTACGCTGGCCTATTCTAACTAAGCCTATTAAATTACTATTTGAAACTTGTTTTTGTTTTTTAATTTAGAATTTTACTATTACTTTTAGGATATTTAGACTTAAGTATTTTAATTTTAGTGGGTCAAAGTCAATGCTTTATAATAATAATTTGGAGTAATTAATTTAGTTATTTTTAAAGTATAATTAAATTTTATACATAAATTATAAATAAATATAAATTAAAGTTTAAGTTGAGATTTAGTGTTGGTTAGAGTCAGATTTTTTAAAATAAAGTACAGTATTTTTTAATTAAAAAGAAAAAGTTAGTGATTGTAAATTGTCATTCATTACACTTTTACTTTTAAAATTATATAAATCATAATAAATTGTATCACTATCACGTCATATGATTCACACCAGTCAGTCATCTGTTTCGGCGTCTGATGATTTTAGGCCAAATTACATTTCTATGTGCTATATTTCTAAGATTTTCTTTTACCATTTTTTAAAGTAAATAAATAATTACTTAATGTTCTATTTTAAGTTGATTATAAAATGTATCCATTCAAAGAAAGAATAAGAAAGAGAAAAATATTAATATCTGACCGATGAACTCTACAGCCTCGCCAAAGCGGCGTACTTAACGATAGCAAATCTTTAATTCCGGGTCAATTTTTTAATGAAAATATTTCGCAGTCTTATATTTATATTAATAAAATCGGGGTGGGAGAGAAAGAGAGAGAGAGCATATCTTGTAAAGTTTAAAACAGAAAGACTCGGCACTTTATGTCTTTTAATATACTACACAAATAACGAATGAACTTAAGACAATATTATCGTAACAATTGATGGATACAATAATGATATTATAAATTATTTTTGTAAGCTGAATAAGCAATACAAAAATTTAAAGAGACGTCTCTCATGAGTATATCTCTCAATGATGTCTCTCATAAGGATGTCTCTCATAATGATGTCTCTCATGATTATTGATCTCATGAGGATATCTCTCAAATTATGTATCTCATAAGGATGTCTCTCATAAGGATGTCTGTCATAAGGATGTCTCTCATAATGATGTCTCTCATGAGGATATCTCTCAATGATGTCTCTCATAAGGATGTCTCTCACAAGGATGTCTCTCATAAGGATGTCTCTCATAATGATGTCTCTCATGAGGATATCTCTCAATGACGTCTCTCATGATAATTGATCTCATGAGGATGTCTCTCATAATGATGTCTCTCATGAGGATATCTCTCAATGATGTCTCTCATAAGCATGTCTCTCATGAGGATGTCTCTCATAATGATGTCTCTCATTACGATATCTCTCAATGATGTCTCTCATAAGGATGTCTCTCATAATGATGTCTCTCATGAGGATATCTCTCAATGATGTCTCTCATGAGGATGTCTCTCATAATGATGCCTCTCATTACGATATCTCTCAATGATGTCTCTCATAAGGATGTCTCTCATAATGATGTCTCTCATGAGGATATCTCTCAAATGATGTCTCTCATAAGGATGTCTCTCGTAATGATGTCTCTCATGATAATTGATCTCATGAGGATGTCTCTCATAATGATGTCTCTCATGAGGATATCTCTCAAATGATGTCTCTCATAAGGATGTCTCTCGTAATGATGTCCCTCATGATAATTGATCTCATGAGGATGTCTCTCATGATAATTGATCTCATCAGGATGTCTCTCATAATGATGTCTCTCATGAGGATATCTCTCAAAAGGGCTTTAAAAAACAATGATACCCTGTTTAGCCACTTTTTTAAAACCAAGAAATGTATCAACCACCTTAACATCTACAAACATCACGAGTGTTTGTTGTGAGAATTTATCTCTTTTGAAGTCTAAAGAGTTTGCTTTATAATTTTGTATTCTTTCCTTCCGGTGGATTGACCTGACCGATTGCAATGTAAAAAAAAAATTTAAAATGCAATTAGTTAATGTCAAACAAACGCTTCAAAAAAAAAAAAAAAAAAAAGGTTTGAACTGTCAATGCAAAAAAACGCAACTAACTTAGGGTTATATTCTGAAAGACCAAACTTAGAATTATATTCTGAAGGATTCTGACGTCAGTGTATCATTGTAAACCCGGTCTTCCGTAAAGAATCGCAACAAAATATTTGCCTGATGGAACAGCAGTGTTGTTTGATGAAACCAAATATTTGTGTTTTAAAATGACAATCTCCAAAGATAACAGAGACACCCCCTGATTAAAGTGGCAGTGGTTGAACCCTAAATGAAAGACGCAGAGCAGAATAAATCATTATACTCGGTAATTCTTTGAGGACACTCACTTCGGTTGTGAGCGGAACGACGCCCTCCGGGAATAAGTCAAGAGTATGGTAAAGCATAACAAGATTATATATATATATATATANATATATATATATATATATATATATATATATATATATTATTTATGTTTTATTATAACATAAGTAGCCAAAGACCCCAACATGGGTATCCAAAGACCCAACTTGGGTTTCCAAAGACCCAACTTGGGTAGCAAAGACCCAACATGGGTATCCAAAGACCCAATATGAGTAGCCAAAGACACAACATGGGTATCCAAAGACCCAACATGAGTACCCAAAGACCAAACATGAGTAGCCAAAGACCCAATATGAGTACCCAAAGACCCAACATGGGTAGCCAAAGACCTAACATGAGAATCCAAAGACCCAACATGGGTAGCCAAAGACCCAACATGGGTAGCCAAAGACCTAACATGAGAATCCAAAGACCTAACATGAGAATCCAAAGACCCAACATGGGTATCCAAAGACACAACATGGGTAGCCAAAGACCTAACATGAGAATCCAAAGACCTAACATGAGAATCCAAAGACCTAACATGAGAATCCAAAGACCTAACATGAGAAGCCAAAGACCCAACATGAGTATGCAAAGTGCATATAAAATAACCCGTTAATAATATTCAATAATTATAGAAATTATCCTCTGGGGTCTGGTTCACATGAATATTGCAGAATTCTGAGCTCTTAATCTATGTGAGATGCGAGGACAACCAGTACAATCTCAATATATTTATGTTCGCAGTTATCCCGTACCTATTTGAAGCACGGAGCCCCTGAGGACGTCGATGCAAGAGTTAACCTCCAATTCTAGATACTTTGGCTATTACCATTATAATACAGCGCACATGGGTCTCTGTGAAACTTAACCACATGGTAGTGCATTTACTATAATGATATGACAGTTAGAATTCTACATGTGTAAACACCAGAACTATTTACCAATGGAAGAACGTTTAAGTACAATCTATTGATGGATACAGGTGAATACACTTAGTTTATTTGAAACAACACGTGTTTTAATTAAGAAACGGCCAGGTAATACGATGGCTAAGAACTCCATGTTGCTTGCTGCTAGTCGCGTCCATCAATTCAAAATGAGTGGGTTACATCAGTCCTGCCTGCTATAGGACACACAGGCGAACTATGACGCCAGCCTCACATTTTGGTCGCGAGACTCACCGTGCTTAATTGACCAAAACAGTTGGGTAGGTCCCCGAACGCAGTGTTGTCCCATGGGACATTCAGTGGGTGCATACGTGTTACAATCTAGCCTGGGCGTTGCCGACAACGACCACACACAGGGCGTGTGTTGCAGTATCTCCCTAATAAGTTGCACCTCGTCGCATTATTAATTAATTATTTTTTTTTAATATTTTCTTTCTTTTTTTCCGTTTTCAGACGGTGTCTTTAGAGTAATACCCTCCTCGAAACCATTTACATAATATGTTTGGCGACATTTAGCTAACAGTTCAACCTATATATCACTTCAAATAGTGTTACCCATTCCAGCACGATGTCTATCTAGTTTCTTACCCATAACACATATACGATATCTATTACAGATGTCTGTGCACTCTCCATTGCACATGTAGACACATAGTGTCGAAATCAAAATCAGGAGGAGAATCGTCTTCATACTGGTGATGGGCAAATCTGACGATAAAAAAAAATCAAAGTTTACATTTAAGTATACATTTTTAGTAAGGTATAGAGTAGTAAATTTAGTATTAATAACTAATCAAAAATCGATTTACTCTTTGGAGACTGGAGACTTGATGCGCCGACAGCAAACGATTCAAGAAGAAAGACACGATGCTATGACAAAAAAAAAAAAAACGCTCAATTTAACGGAAACTTGATACGCAGGCAACAGTTGATTCAAAGCCGGAGACTTGATGCTGTAACAACAGTCGATTCAAAGCCAGGGATGTGGCACACTAAAACAGTCAATTTGAAACCAGGGCTTTGAAACCCTAACAACGGTCGATTAAAGCCAGGGATTTGACACTCTAACAGTCGATTCAAAGCCAGGGATTTGACACTCTAACAATCGATTCAAAGCCGGGGACTTGAAAGCTTAAGAACAGTCTATTCAAAAATTTGGATTTGAAACCCTAACAACAGGCGATATAAAACCAGGGATTTGACACTCAAACAACAGTCGATCCAAAGCCAGGGATGTGAAACCCTAGCAACAGTCTATGCAAGGCCAGGGATTTGAAATCATAACAACAGGCGATTCAAAGCCAGGGATGTGACACTCAAACAGTCGATTCAAAGCCGGGGACTTGACACTTTAAGAACAGTCGATTCAAAGCCAGGGATGTGACACTCAAACAGTCGATTCAAAGCCGGGGACTTGACACTTTAAGAACAGTTGATTCAAAGCCAGGGATGTGACACTCAAACAGTCGATTCAAAGCCAGGGATTTGACCCTCTAACAGCCGATAGAAAGTCAGGGATTTGACACTGTAACAACAGATAATTTATTATAAAACACCCCGACCAGGCGCCATAGTTTCCCCAGAGAGAGATTTTAAGACATTTGGATGTCAAAGAGCAAAATTTAAAAACAAATATTTTCCTTTAAATTATAATTGAAATTTGTTTAACTTCATTAAAAAAAAATGTGTTTTCTTTTTTTTTTAAAATTGAATTTATCTGGGTTGTCATAGAAACAGTCAACAACGAAGCGGTCGACACTCAACCGTCGTCGGCGAAACTCGACGTTTCGAAGCGTAGCTGAGGACGCCTCCGATTCCTTTCAGCTCATGCCGTCAATAGATGAGCCTGTAAAGCAAAAAACAGTACTTACCAACTTGTTGCTAGATCTCCACTGGTGTGAGCTCTGATACGAATCGTAGTGTAACACTGCAGCTTTTGTTGTTTTTTTTCAATAAGGGTTTCGGTGGGATATTCTGTATTAGCGTTCTAATCGATAAGATTCTTCGACGTGTCTAAACAGAGTCGTAACTAAGGGAGGGGGGCAGAGGGGGGCATATGTCCATGGGCACCAGATTAGTTAGGGGCACAATTTTTTTTTTATATTACTTTGATGATGTAACTACTGGGTTTGAGAGTTGAAAAAAAAAAAAGAAAAAAGGCCCTTAAAAAATAATCTTGTCCCCCCCCCCCCCCCCGGGCGCCAAACAATCTAGCCACGCCTCTGATTCTGAACGTTAATGGTTATTTTCTTATCAAGCGATCGATGAGCTCATTTGTTCCAATGGTTCGGGATCCAGGTGTCGTTAATTGAGAAAACACCTTAAAACTTCGTGGGTAAGAAGGCATTAACGTTTGACAACAAAAGAAGTTTGATTGTCTGAAATTTTAGTACACAAAAGACGCAAACCAAGACAATACGCACTTCACGGCTAGCGTGAACAAGTGAGCAGAACGGAACAAACGAGATCTCATCACGTCAAGACAGTGTGCGTACACTCAAGTCTTTGATATGTATATGAGGCGTCCGGAGGAGGCTGGGGGAGGGGGGGTTTACACTTGGGTGGTCATTTAATTAAACCATATTCTTTAAGTTAATGAAAATTGTCGTATATACGTCAAAGCTCATATCTTGGAACCGTCAAATATCATATTTTGGAATCATCAAAGATCATATCTTAGAATCGTCAACGATCATATCTTAGATTCATCAAATACCATGTCTTGGAATCATCAAAGATCATATCTTGGGATCATCAAAGATCATATCTTGGAATCATCAAACATCACATCTAAAATAATAAAAGATCTTTCTTCTGGTTGCATACGACTGAGGACAGTACATCGGATGTTGGCAAGAGAAGCCATAAACGAAATGGTGTGTTATATCATATTACGTTGGACTATCCAGGCTTTCCATGATGTACAAGATAAATAATGGGGCTGATTCCCTGCTCCAGCATTAAATAAAAACCCGCCCCTCTCCCCCATAGACAGCGACTAGACCAGGACAGGCAGTTCCGGCTCATACCACAGCAACTTCTCATTCCTGCCAAAGACAACCAGGGACTGGAACAAAGCTTCCACAAGAAAACATTTGACACATTTGCCTATTGCCTCAGGCCTTACCCCTTGCAAAGTCTAAAAGTGTTGATGCTTGAAACTGAAATACATTTATAAGTAAATGTTTTCATAAAACATATGCATGCCTTGATTGGTTTATTTGCCATTAAAGTTGAGGTGATAAGCTTCCCCCCCCAGTTCATGATACCCTCACTGAGTGGCCAAGGCAACCAGTGAAATATTCTCTTCAACACCAGGCACAGAAACATTGAAAATACCTCTACATTCATAGGAGCCAGAATGATCAATAAAATAATAAATTGATCGTGGGCTTTTAATATGTAGAAGAAGAAGGATCTATCTCCTGGTCGCAGTTGACTTAAGGACATACCCATTAAACCTGATGTAGTTAGACGAATTTATTCTCCCCAAATTTCTTACTGGCGTTACTTTACAACACAAACTTTTTTTTTACTAGATCCACAATGGTCGCCAATTGAAACCTCTGACTAGCGCGAATCAATTTGGGACCAATTCAAAATTTGTGCTATTAGCAGGAAAAGTGCTATTTGAAGGTTCGGACAGAATTGTGATAATCAGTTTATCGCTTTAAATGAAGAAAATTTACATACGAGTTAAGAAATTATTTTGATAATGTTAAGCTGACAAAGTAACATGTGAAATGGATAAATGCTGGCGTTAGGTCTGAGGCAGAGGTTGGCAAACTCCTTAGTCAAAAGAGCCAAAAATCAGCAGCAGGACGATAGAAAAAAATTTGAGATCTAAATTTCTTTTCAAGAACCTGTCGAGAACCATGTTCTTCGGAGTTGAAACCGATTTGTGGCCGACTGGCCGAGCCGCACTCCAGTCGCTTAAGAGCCGCTTGCGGCTCACGAGCCGCGTTTAGCCGACCACCTGTCTAAGGTAATTTAAGGTAGAAGTGGATTTAGGTCTAACGTAATATAAGCAATGTGTGTGAAAAGACGGTGACTAGAGGAGGAGGGGGGTTGGGGGTTAGGGAAATCATGATAATTTTTTTTTTTTTTAAAATGTGCCTCAGCTGAGTAAAAGACAGAGACGCGGCCAGCGACAGACCGGCGTACATCTTAAATATGAAACAAAGCGGTGTTTGTTGTTCTGGTTTGTTGTTTTTTTATTTAAAAAAAAATTCCTTTTAAATTTGGAATAAGGCAGAGGCAATGAAATCACATGAAAGATGTTTTCTGTATTAATTATAAAAAATGTCTTTATTCATTAACGAAAGCGTAGCCAGCGGCGAAGCTTGGCAATATCGCGCCCAGAGCAGGCCTGGAAGTAACTGCCTGCCTTTCCCCTTCCGCCCCCCCCCCCCACAATCAAAAACGGCTATTCAGTTGAACTTACGTAAACTTCGACAAACACACAGGCACACACACACACATACACAAACACTGAAACAAAAACACATACACAAGCACGCAAACATAAACTCACACAGACAAATGCTATCTCTCACTTAAACACACGCACACAACACACACAGAAAACACACTCAAGTGTACGCAAATACACACTCAAAAATACACACAAACACACTAAAACACACAACAAACACACACTCAAAAATACACTAAAACACTAAAAAAACACACAACTAATCAATTACAAAATAAAGCCCAAAGCTTTTTCGCCCTTTTCAACCTGTCTACATCTTATCACTGAACCGCCCTTGTCGTCCTGCAAGGCGCTTGTCATTCCACAATGCCATTGTCGTCCTACAATGCCCTTGTCGTCCCACAAGTCCCTTGTCATCCCCCAATGCCCCTTGTCGTCCAACAATGACCTTGTCGTCCCAAGATATCCTTATCGTTCCACAATGTCGCCCCACAATGCCCACGGCAGAACTCTTTACGACTACAACTCCACCAATTGCAATCCATAATTCATGTTACATCGGACACACCATATGCAGGGCCATCTTTACCGTTAGTGCGAATGGTTCCCCGGCACCAGGCCGGTGCTAAGCTTTGAAAATAAGCAGGCCTGCTCAGCCGATTACCGTCCTTTCGATTGAATTGTACGTCTTTTTCTTCTAACCAAGGAAACACCCATCCACCGGCGTTGCCTTTTAAAACTATTTATTCATCCAGATTTGACGCGTAAGAAAACGAAGACGAAACGAGCAAGCTTCCGCCAAGGGCCGGTAAGAGGATTGCATTTTCCCCCTCCAGAACTTTGTTTCCAGCTGTCATCGGACTTCCTGATGCGCACGCTGAGGTCGCCTCGAAAGAACAATCACAACGATGACCAGCGATGCTTATAAAGTGCAATACTCATATGATGCATGTTGTGTCAAATTTTTCAGCACCCCACCCCCCCCCCCCCCCCCCCCCCCCCCCTCCAAAAAANGCATCCATCCCATAGACCAAGTACGACTTTGGCCTGTATCACCACTGCCTTCCAATATGACAATGCATCCATCCCATAGACCAAGTACGACTTTGGCCTGTATCACCACTGCCTTCCAATATGACAATGCATCCATCCCATAGACCAAGTACGACTTTGGCCTGTATCACCACTGCCTTCCAATATGACAATGCATCCATCCCATAGACCAAGTACGACTTTGGCCTGTATCACCACTGCCTTCCAATATGACAATGCATCCATCCCATAGACCAAGTACGACTTTGGCCTGTATCACCACTGCCTTCCAATATGACAATGCATCCATCCCATAGACCAAGTACGACTTTGGCCTGTATCACCACTGCCTTCCAATATGACAATGCATCCATCCCATAGACCAAGTACGACTTTGGCCTGTATCACCACTGCCTTCCAATATGACAATGCATCCATCCCATAGACCAAGTACGACTTTGGCCTGTATCACCACTGCCTTCCAATATGACAATGCATCCATCCCATAGACCAAGTACGACTTTGGCCTGTATCACCACTGCCTTCCAATATGACAATGCATCCATCCCATAGACCAAGTACGACTTTGGCCTGTATCACCACTGCCTTCCAATATGACAATGCATCCATCCCATAGACCAAGTACGACTTTGGCCTGTATCACCACTGCCTTCCAATATGACAATGCATCCATCCCATAGACCAAGTACGACTTTGGCCTGTATCACCACTGCCTTCCAATATGACAATGCATCCATCCCATAGACCAAGTACGACTTTGGCCTGTATCACCACTGCCTTCCAATATGACAATGCATCCATCCCATAGACCAAGTACGACTTTGGCCTGTATCACCACTGCCTTCCAATATGACAATGCATCCATCCCATAGACCAAGTACGACTTTGGCCTGTATCACCACTGCCTTCCAATATGACAATGCATCCATCCCATAGACCAAGTACGACTTTGGCCTGTATCACCACTGCCTTCCAATATGACAATGCATCCATCCCATAGACCAAGTACGACTTTGGCCTGTATCACCACTGCCTTCCCCTCTGACAATCTATCAATCACCGTGGCGCAACGGACGAAGTAGGACTTTGGCCTGCCTCACTACCGCCTTCCCCTCTGACAATCTATCAATCACCGTGGCGCAACGGACGAAGTAGGACTTTGGCCTGCCTCACTACCGCCTTCCCCTCTGACAATCTATCAATCACCGTGGCGCAACGGACGAAGTAGGACTTTGGCCTGCCTCACTACCGCCTTCCCCTCTGACAATCTATCAATCACCGTGGCGCAACGGACGAAGTAGGACTTCGGCCTGCCCACCACTGCCTGCCACTCTGACCGTCCATCCGTCACTGTGGCGCAACGGACCAACTAGGAGTATGGCCAGCATCACCATTGCCTTCCACCCCCACCAAACTTTTCTTTTCCATACTATGATTCCAAGCTGCTGTAGATATTTTTCCCCATCATCCACCCATCTGCCTTTGAACCGTTTTCCTCTTGGGTTTTGGTGATGCACAATAATCCACTCCTCCGTTAACTTGCATTCTTGCTAAGTGTCGACCCCAGGGTAACCTGCCCTAGCCTGGGGTACCGCGCTATATAAGACCACTAATTATTATTATTATATTAACCTGAGATCCTTTCTCTCCCATAGTTTTTACAACTGGTCTGATAACAGTTTCAAATATAGTTTATTATTTTTTTTTTCTTGTAATGTTTTTAATTTTCAGTATTTTGTGATTACTGAATTTTGCCGTGTTTCCAACTGATTTTCTTTCTGTTAGTAAGTCATTTTTTTTATTATTATTAAGGATCCTAGGTAGTTTAATTTAATATGTACTAATAGTCGTTATGTTTTTAGTCCGTTTTTTTTTTAATTAAAAATTTTTTTTAGCTTAATTTTAATCAGGTGAAATTTAGCAGTTCACATGAAGAATGAAGAAATTCGAGCTCTTTTTTGAAAAAAAAATAATGTCTAAACTCTAAACAAACGTTAGACTTAAAGGGGCAAAAGAACAGGAAGAAAGATAGTTGACATACATTGTTAACAATATTAAAAAAAAAAATGCAACAATTTGTAGATCGTATTGAGTCAGCACAAGCAGCTGGATGCGGTGTAGCACGGAGAGGCAGAAACTGACTCTCTTAATCTCAACAACATGCCTAAATCTGAAAAACGTCCATGTCTGTATCTCTAACAATAAAGGTGGGTAAATTGAATCAATCTGTTGAAGACGTGCCACACAAGCAGAAGCTGCTGCGGGGGGTCTGTAATTTGCAATTTGATCTCCGGTTGCCTATTTGCTGTAGATGGGACCCGAACCATGTCGTAATCGAGATGCTATATTCGGTAAAAAAAAAAAAAATAAATAAACGTATAAATAAAGTAAAAACGATAACACTAAAAGAAAACTTATCGTTTCTGCATTTTTTTTAACGGCGGCACCAAATAGTGGTAGGAGTGTGTGTGGGGGGAGGGGGGTAAATAAAAGACATGGGCTTTTCTATTCACCATCAACTGTGAGGGCTTTAATTTAGTCTTAGCTGTTAACTGTTTTATTTCAAGCATTGAATGTGGTCTGGCAGACAAACATGACCCTTGTCAATGAACGAAAAATATAAGGCATTTAAAATTTTCGGGGGCGCAGTGCCAGTGGCCAGTGGCCGGAGGCCGAAGGCGTAGATAAGGGGTGGCAGGTGGGGCGTAGTCCCGAGAGCGCCAGACTAGCGGGGGGCACAAAAATGGGTCTTGATGGTATGTGATGGTTGAAAATAATTAGTTTCAGAGTTGAAGGGGAAGGGGGCGTAAAAATAATTCACGCGCCCTGACGTCAAACACTCTAGCTACGCCCCTTCCAGTGGAGTAGAAAAGGAGAAGATGAGGTTACTCATCCAGATCACTCTTTTTCTTTATAAGGAGGTGCGGCATTTAGGGACAACTGCACAGTTTTTACAGTGAAAGGGAGAGAGGTAAAAATAGTTGGCCTCCATGGTGACATTAATATTAGCTACGCCTCTAGAAAGAGTATATATCGTCACCATTATCGATCCTTTTCATCGGGGTGTAGGGTAGAATCGAGGGTGCTTCCCTTTTTTATGTCAATAAAAGCAAGACAAAGATCATAAAGTTAAACTCATCCAACCAAGATCACATCTCTCTGTCAGGAAATGCACTGGAAGAAGTGGAGGCGGCTGTCACTTACTTAAGCAGCACCATTGACTTAAATGGTGGATCCGAAGCGGATGCCAGGGCTGGAATTGGAAAGGCTAGGTGAGCATTTTTGCTATTAAAGAAAATATGGGAGTAAAAGGAGTTAAGTCTTCAAACCAAAGTCAGAATTTTCAACACTAATGTCAAAACGTCCCACTACAAGGAGCCGCATCTTGGAGAACAACAGCTGGCTTTAACGTATAAAGTACAGACCTTCATAAGCACTTGCCTTAGAAAGATCCTGAACAGCAAATGGATACACATCATAACTAAGAAAGGCTTACTAGATGGAATATACCAGGAACCTATTGCTCAAGTTATCAGAAGGAAAAGATGGATGTGGATAGGGAACACTCTCATCAAACCCCCCAGATGACATCACCAGACAATCACTAACATGAAATCCTCAGAGAAGAAGAACTAAAAATACACGGAGACGTGATCTAGTGGGAGACACACAAAGGATGGGATACACATGGAAGCACCTGAAAAAGAACGCACAGCACAGAGATGAACGGAAAATTCTTGTAGACGCCCTATGCCCAAGACGGTTTACATGGCGTAAGTCAGTAAGATGAATCTTGAGCGGTGCGGTAGAGAGGTCTAAGGAACCTTCTACCCAGAAATTTAGTTTATTATTTCAAATCAAGCGGGGCAATTTAGAGCATAGTTTAATTTAATTTTTCTATTACACTTTTTTGATCAGGGGAAGGACATTTCTAAGGGTCTGGGGGAGGCATTTTGGTGCCAGTGTCAAACATAAACTGTATTTGCTTAAGTTGTGCCCCAGGGTAATAATTTGGTGCAAGGTTATATTCAAGCCCATACTGTACAATTGATCAGCGTGAGGGAAGGGGTGCCAAAATAGAGGGTGCTGAAGGCAGTCGCGCCAATTCAAAATGCAGTGCTGCATATTAGCGCATACTTGTTGAATTCAGTGTTTCTTTCACACAAATTCAAGGTGATATTTCAAAATTTCGAGTTGGAAGCGCCAAAATTAGCCATAATAATGATCAAAGACATTTTTTAACACCGCACGAGGTGGGGGGGGGGCGTGAAGTAAATTCATTTCAGTTGTGGTGCTCTTGAGGGTATGCATTTTCTCTAGCTTAATATCGACCATTAAAACTTTTTAGTCCCCAGAAAATTTTTGATAAATTCAAAATACAAGAATGCATTTCAGCAAATACTTTATTTAGGTTTTTTTTCAGCATTCTACACTTTTAAAGCAACGGAGGAGGTGCAAGATTGGCCAAAAGGAATACCAGGATGTTTTTAAATTAATATCTTAATGATGTTGGTCAGATTGGACTCCCGGATCCTCTCTTAATAGATTTGCGCCATTAAATGACAAACCCTATTGCCCAACTTATTAAAGTAACATTGCTATTATTGTATACTGGGCGGAACTTAAGAGACGTGATATTTTCAGTATCATCATATTGTTAAGTGAAGTTATCCCAAAGTTCCCAGAGCTGCACTAAAATATAAATGTTAAATGTTTTCATGGCCATGTTCCAAACTTTTCGAAAACAATATTGACTTATATATATGCGTCAGAAAGACGCAAGGATTCATTCTCTGGAGTGTCAACTCACCCATTGCAATGCAAGCTCTCAATTATGCCCCACTGTACAACTAATCTTATGTCAGTGATTCTCAGCCTTCCTAATGCGGAGACCCTCAAGTTCCTCATGTTTTAGTGACCTCCAAACATGAAAGAAGAAGACGCGTATCATCATATGCACATTGAACATTAGAACACGTGAGGAAAAAAAAAGTGCATACATTGACATGTACGCAGGGTTTCTTTCAGGCATATCTCCGGAGGCGAGAGGGTTGCTGATGCACCCTCTTCACTCCTCTGTCTGCACCCTCTTCACTCCTCTGTCATGTGGCACTTTTTTTAATAAATGTCCCGCCCAGCCTAACCTGCCCTTTGTTATTTCTATTATCGTGGATCCTTATATAGCCTGTACAATTCCTGGTTGGTTCCTATTCTCCATCCATATTCATCCTTTGTTGGCCCATATATTTTCCTGAGAACGTTCCTCTCCCATGTGTTTAATAGGTTTTCCGCTGTTTTTGTTAGGGTCCAAGTTTCACTTGCATATGTTACAACTGGTCTGATCACAGTTTTATAAATAGTTTTCTTTGTGTCTCTTCTAATGTTTTTACTTTTGAGTATTTTCTGACTACTGAAGTTTGCCCTGTTTCAGGCTGATATTCTTTCTTTTTTTTCTGCTAGTAATTTGTTTCTTTCATTTAATAAATGAAAGACAATCGGTGAACGCTCCTTCTGCTTCCATGGGTACACGTTCTGGAACCAGCTCCCCTTCCACATACGTCATAGTGAAACCTCGTCCACTTTCAAAAAGTCCCTTAAAACTCATCTGTTTAGGTCCGCCTATGACCTGTGATGCACCCTCCTTGCCCTACCTCATTTTCTGTTTCGGGTTGATCCTGAAGTGTCAAAGTGTCCTCGTTTTATAGTCATTTTCATTGTTTCTATAAAATAGTAGTTACTATCCTAGTATCTCATTTGTATTTACTTAGTTTACATGTTTTAATAATTGTAAAGCGCTTAGAGCTTTATGATAAGCGCTATATAAAAATGCCTAAATAAATAAATAAATAAATAATAAAGATCCTAGGTATTTGAATTGATTTACTTTTTCAAAAGATTGGTTTCTAATTTTTTTTGGCTTTATTTGTCCGTTCTTCTCTTATCATAGTGATGTATTTTGTTTTTTGGTTGTTAGCCTCAAGCCCTGCTTGTAAGGATGCGTCTTCTAATTCAATATTCATTTCAGAGTGCAACCGTGGGCATACTGTTTTCATTCCGAGAATTGATTTGGCTCCATCAGATACAACATTACCGTTTATTCTGAAGCGTCGACAATTTCCTATCATTCCTGCTTATGCGATCAAGATAAACAAATCACAAGGAAAAACATTTGACCACGTCGGCATCGATCTCCAGACTGCAGTATTCTCGCATGGTCAGCTCTACGTTGCATTGTCCCGATCGAGGAACTCAACACAAATTAAAGTCCACATTAAAGAAAACCGACAGCAAGTAAAGCTGTTGAAAGATGGTCGCTATTTTACTCGAAATATAGTTTTCCATGAAGTTTTCAAGATGTAAAGACTATATTTTGCATACATTAAAATTTGTTTTTGTTATAATTTAGTGGGGGGGGGGGTTTAATGTCTCAATATTCTTTTGAGTTTTGGTGGCTTAGGTCACACGGGAAGTACCTAGTTAATAAGATTCATTTAAGTCTTAATATAATTACAAAAGAAAAGAAAATATAATGACAATCAACTTACAGTATGGTAGATCTTGTACCGTACACAGTTAACACAGTTAGTACAATATGCCAATGAATATTGATGAATGAAGAATGCGAATAAACACATATGCATACACAAAGAATAATACACGTCTCGTGAAGTAAAAATTATCTATCTGAATCTCCTTCTCTCCGTATCTGTCACTCCTTTATATACATGTAGCATAAGACGCTTCCAGAAAAGACTTATGGCGTGTTGTTTACATTTCTCGGGTTATCGAGAACATTCGACAAGATACTAGGAGACAGTCTAACCCTATTTAATTAGTAAACACATTTGTAAACAAGATGCTTCAAAGAGATTTAACCACGCCCACAAAAAATTTACCGTCTCCTAGTAGTCTTATGCTGGGGTCAAAGAAAGTTCACGCACGGGGTATGTGTGCTACATAACAAGATTCTGAAAGACTAATGCTCTTCAGAGGGACTCTGGTGTCATTGTAGGATTCTAATTACTATTTTTGCCTGGTGGAATAGCAGTGTTGTTTGAAACACTCAATGCTTTTGTTTCAAATTGAAAGTCTTCAAAGATGACCAAAAAAAAACACTCTTCATTAAAGTATCAGTGATTGAATTCCAAATGAAAGATGCAGAACAGACTAATCGTTGTGTTCGGCCATTCTTTCAGGACACTCACTTCGGTTGTGGGCGCGACGACGCCATCCAGGGGGGGGGGTGAGTCCACTGCCCCCCCCACCCGTCTGACCACACCCTCCCCAATGGTGAGAAATGGGGACAACACTAAAATAAAACCTTTTTGAATAAATAGCAGTTGCTAAATAGATGGTAAAGTTAGGGATTTCATTTCTTTATCGTAAGCAAAGTAGACGTCTCCCCTTGTCACAACCATGATCCTGTGGGTTATAAGAAGACAACAAAAAAAAGCTAAATTAATTGGCATAGATCAAATAATCAGGTTTTCAACAATTAAAAGAAAATCTTGGATAATTGTGTTAGATTTGTTTGGATTTGACTGAAGGATCGAGATTATAACTGGCTATGTTGGGAGGTAAAAAGAAAAAAATGTCTATATATTGGGTAGACATCTCATCTGCCTTCGAGAGTATAAACCCCACAGATATGAAGCAGAAATGCAGCTATTGGCACTATAAGGTCTAATAGCCTTAAAAATTGCATAATGCCTTCAGATAAGGACTTGGCAAGAAATGGAAGGGGCTCCGCAATTCTGAAAACCTGCCACTATGACAGTGTTGATCTGTTTGCAGTCAAATGGGTTGACAATAGAGCGGTTACCACACTCAGTACATTTGCTGCTATTTAGGCTGGTGGAACTGTTTGAAGCAGTATGACTTTAGTGTTGAGCAAAGCCTAAATAGAGCCCATGAAACGGGTCAAAAGATGGGACAAAAAGGCTGAAAGGGAAATCAAGGTAACTTGTCCATAGGTAATCATGATTTACAATAAATTCATGGGTGGTGTGGATCTTCTCGCTTGACTGTTTGCCTTATACAGGATACCAGTAAGGTCCAACAAATAGTATCAGTGTATCATGATTATGTCTCTTTTGATATTTTTTTTATGTACAGCGCAGTGAGCCCAGCCCTAGGCTGGGATACCGCGCTATATAAGACGTCTTATTATTATTATTATCATCTTCCAGTATCTGGATACTGATATGGCAGTTGTGCTGGCATGGCTGATCTATAGGCTGATTGTACTAATGCGATTTGGGACCAAAAAAAATATCCTCGGTCTACTTGATTTCAAGACCCAGATCACAATATGCCAAATGAAAGAAGGTAAAGTGTGGTTTAGGAAACTTGACAGTCCTCCATTGGATATAGAGCCTCAACTTGCGGCTAAAAATCTGAGAGGTCCTACTGCAGCTGTTCCGCCTTTACCAGTAAGAGCTGATTATATTGGGCACTTTCCTGAGCCACTTGAAAACAAAGGAAGATGCAAGAGACGAAGTTGCAAAGGATTTTCAAGAATAAAATGTGCAAAATGAAATTTTCACCTTTGCTCAACACAAAACTCATACTGCTTCAAACAGTTCCATCAGCGTAAAACCTACATCTCACAGATGTATATAAATATTTACTGTCCTATCTATAATATGCTCTATCTATTGATGACATTATTTTCTATCTTGTGTAAAAAATTGCTTATAAAATATGATTTTTATAATGATCTTTTCATGATATAAAAGCATAATATGAAGATCTGCTTGTAAGCTAAGTATTGATTACAATTGTTTATGTAAACGATTAAATGTTCATCTTTTAAAAATATTATTTTTATCTTTTCCTTCTTTTTTTTTTTTTTTTTTTTTTTTTTTTTTTTGTTTTTTTTTTTTTTTTTTTTTTTTTTTTTTTTTAAAAATTTTTTTTTTTTTTTTTTTTTTTTTTTTTTTTTTTTTTTTTTTTTTGTGGTTCAGTTTTACTTTTCTGACCTTTTAGACGCACTGTTGCCATATGACAACATACCAATAAAATCATTATTTTTTTAAAATATATTTTTCTTGCATATTATGTTTGTTTAAGTCCAATAACTATAAAGTATGCCATCAGATCATTTTTTTTTTCCATAAAAAACTAAAATTGTTTAATAGAGTGTTAATGTTTGCTAGGAACAAACAGGTGCCAAGCTCTGATCCTTGGACCCCTGACTTAACACCGACAACGGAGGAGCTTGTACAGTCCACCACTACTGCTTGGCATGTGTGTCAAAATAATATTAACAGATCAATTTAAAAAGCATTGTGATGTCTTCACTTATTAAATTTTGTGAAATAAAAATTGGAAACATGACACTTTCATAGCAGGAGAACAATGACTTGCTCTGTTTTTGACGGTGGGTAGGGGTGTAGGCTGTGGGGGAAATTAGGTTGGCGCAGACTGGCTGTTCATTAGAATCGTGTCCTTCATCGAAGGGACAGAATTCGAGTGGGAACTGCTGTTGATTAGCATTGTGTCCCTTAGAATAGGGACCGAATTCAAGCGGATTAACGCTTGAAATGAGATTTACAACTTTAAATTAAATAGTAACCAATATGCTTAAAATCTTACAAATATATAAATATACTGCTATTTAATATAACTATTTTATAGTTTTAAGAAAGCTACATGAACTAATAAATAAATATTTAAAGTTATTTAAAAGTCTCATACGTTTTATATATTTAATTTTTTAAAATTTAAAATTTAAAAAAAAAAAAAAAATGTAAAAAATATTTTCCATAAAATCCTTAAAAAAATCTCTAAAAAATAACAAAATAAATAAAAATACTGTCACCGATAAAAAAAAAATATATTTAATTTTTTAAAATTTAAAATTTAAAAAAAAAAAAAAAATGTAAAAAATATTTTCCATACAATCCTTAAAAATATCTCTAAAAAATGTCAAAATAAATTAAGCTACTGTCACCGTTGAAAAAAAAATCACTAGGTACCGTCATTTAAAAGGTAATTTTTAAAATAGGGAAAGCAACTGGCAAAACTTAATTTAAATAAATATTATAAACAAGACGTTAACCGACAGCAGATTTCTCTATACCGGGTCCGGTGGGACGTAATGTTACAAAAAAAAAGGTTAACTTTTCATTTTCTATGAACAATAGATAGTCCTACAGACAGTCCTACGCCACACCCTTTGCTCTTTATTGATTAATATAATAGTAACCTCCGATAAAATGTAAACTGTGTAACCGATTTCAACCGTCAACATAACTGATAGCTTTTTTTTTTTTTTTACTTACTGCTATTCATATAAAACATGTTGAGAAGGAGAAGGGCGGGCTGTGAAGAGGAAGCAGGACACACCAGAAGCAAACTATATTTAACAGATAAATAGTCTGTCGAATGAGAGTTACACTGCATGACAGCTTCTTTTTGATTAAAATATAGATGGACACGTTGTCAAAGAAAGGCCCAAAGGTTTATGTCTTACTTAAAAAAACAACACAACCGCAAGATGGCGGGGGTCCAGGGTTATAATCATGACTTAGGCTCAGTCGAACGTAAGCTGCTCCCTGGAGGCGATGACAGAAAGGCAGCAATCTCACAGACGCCGCGCAGCAGTTTTGAGTACCGCGCAGCTAATTTCCACTTTATGATTTTGCACACGAACCAACAAACCTTAGAGGGAAAATTGGACACAACGATTTGATATCACTGAAAGGGTTAACAATGTTGACTGAAATTATATGACAAAACAATTGCCTATAGCCGAAAGTGTTTGAAAGGTTTACTTGAATGTACAACACAGCTTGAGACGAACCGAATGAGATTTTATGATCTCAGCCGCAACCGAAATGAACGAAAGATTAAAATGACTTTCGTCGGAAACCGAAGACGGAACCAAAAAGCTTAACGAAAATTTTAGGGGCGAAAATGAAAGATTAGATTTTTCAAAACACGTTTGCGCATACTTTCTACGTATCTTGAAAATTTGTGTGAAAAATCGACACCTTTTCAGCAGGCCGACCGTATTTCAGAAATAATATTAAAGAAGTGTATTTATCCACCGCCTCCTGTGTGACGTCTGATTGCAATGACAATTTAGGAAAGTGAGTATATTTTTGAGTCCTAACTGTTGTTCCCAAAGACCAACTTTTATTTGAAATATGATCGTATATCTTAATAATTAATTGATTTTCCCTTATAGACGCGTAATGACGTCATTTAGGTGGCTTGTTATATCAACCAGAAAGGCAAAGTCACCAACCCACTCTATGTCTGCAAACTCTGCGGATACTTTTGATGTAACTGCCTCTAACAAAGCTCACGACTGAGTGTCCTTAAGTGGATACAGTGCAGCTAATTCTTCTGTTTTTTTTTTTTTTTTTTAAATGGACATCATCATCCTTGATAAAAAAATTGCCAGTTGGGCAGTATCTGCCTTACCTGTGCTCTCATCCGATGCTAGGGGATTCAAATATAAACCCTAAGGCTCGCCTTTTCAAATCATTTTCAATATGTTTTCCACCGTCGGCCACACTTTTTTTTTTTTTTTTTTTTTTTTTTTAAATGGACATCATCATCCTTGATAAAAAAATTGCCAGTTGGGCAGTATCTGCCTTACCTGTGCTCTCATCCGATGCTAGGGGATTCAAATATAAACCCTAAGGCTCGACTTTTCAAATCATTTTCAATATGTTTTCCAACGTCGGCCACACGCCAAGCAATAGTCTGACGAGTCAGACTTTCTTTAAAAAGAAATCTTAGTAGCAGCTACAAAAAATGGCCACCCTTGGCTAAGACGGTTATTTTCGGGCTTTAAGTTATCCATATTCACATTATAATATTATTTTTCATTATTTTTTTAAAAAATAACTTTTATTTGACGAGATAAGATATACAAGGAAGACCACCCCCCCTTCCCCCCCCCCCCCCCCACAAAAAAAAAAAAAACCCCACCAGGCGAAATGAGTTCAACAAGGATGTAAGAAAGATGGAAAAGTGTTCAAATAATATTAGAAGAATTCAATGGCTTATGTCCCGCCAGGAGTATATAGAATATTAGAAGAAAATCAATGGCTTAGGCCCCACCGTGCTTGAAAAGGCAATGAGGTAGAAGTAATAAGAATGTCAAGTGCTTTAAATATGCCCAATGTCTTCTTTTTTGAATTAATCTCTGTTGCTGACATGCAGCCATACATTTCAATTTGGGTTGTTGTTGTTTTTTTTCCTTCAGATGGCCGTACATTTTAACAAAATGAGATCATATAGTGCAGCGGTTCTGAACCTGTGGGTCATGACCCCTTTGGGTGTCGAAATACCCTTTCCCAGGGGTCGCCTAAGACCATCGCAAAAACACATATACTTTACAGCAGGGGTCTCAAACTCAAATCACCCAAGGGCTGCAGGAGGTAGAAACTGGGTGAGACTGGGCCGCATCAAGTATTCCACAAAAAGCGATGACAAATTCAATAAAGCACAAATGTTAAAATCTGCTCAACATTTATTATTTTAAAAAAATAATTATGGGTTCTCAAGAAATAGGCCTCACTTTCTTCCTCCTACTCCTTGTTGCTGGAGACTTGGCAGCGCTTCTTCTTACACAGCTGAGCAGCATTTGGCTTGAGCGAGGAAGCAAATGAAAGCCTATGACTTGAAGATGCTCATCAGTAAGCTTGGCCCTGAACTTTGACTATTTAAAGTTCATAGTGGAAAAGAGCTTTTAACACACATAGGTACTCCCAAAAAGCCACATGATCCGCCTGAACAACCTGGAGTTCTTAGGGAAAGTGAAAAGCAATGCTCTCATCAAATGTCCATGCGTGTCTGTTTTTTCATTCACCTTACTGAACTTAGAATGGCACCGACGATCAATCAGCTCCATTTTGAAGGAAAAATGGAAGAAAGAAAAAAAAGGGGGGGGGGAGGGCATCTTCCACATTGAAGGAGAAGGGTCAGCAAAAAATTGAAAAATGCCTCTGAGTGTTTTGAAGTGCAAAAAAAAAAAAAACGTGATCAAATTCCGCCCGTAGCTTTGCAATGGCATCAATAAACTTACTACTGAAGCTTGTGCCCGAGTCCATGAGTACTTTACATTTTGGGAATAAATGGCAGAGGTTTCTCTGAGAACGATAACACTGGTTTTGTGCGACAATGCCCTGATATTGCCATAGGCAACACTGACAAGCTACCCCATTCAGCTCCTGTGCAATGTCAACAAGAAAAGGCAAGTCCATGAACCATTTGGGGGTTCACTTAGTACAGGAACAACCACCCCATACTTCTCAATGAAGGCTTTAATTGCTTAAACGTGTCCAACCAGTAGGCAGGAGCAGGCAATATAAATTAATTATTGATATGAAGGAAGATGCTATTGTAGGGAGAATTAATTTTTATTTCTTTGTATCGCATAAAAGGCCTTTTTTAACTAACCCTATTTTGGTAGTGATCAAGCTGACAGGCTCGGGATTTCCCCTCACTTGTACATACTAGTGGCAACTTTAATAGGGATCCTTTGGTACTATGTCAGATTGCTCCCATTTACAGAATTCTTTTGGGCATTATCCACTAACTGATTTTTTTCTTTAAATCTCACATGAGAAAATAGGGACACGGGCGGGCCGCATAAACACTAAACTTTGTGGTCATGTGGCGGGTCAAAAAAATATCGTCTTGTGGGCCGTGAGTTTGAGACCCTTGCTCTACAGTAATGAAGTAGCAACGAAAAGAAATTTGTGGCGGGGGGGGGGGCGCCACAAAATTTTTAAAAAAACTGTATTAAGGAGTCCCTGCATTAGGAAAGTTGAGAACCAATGATATAGTTTGTTACAACATCAACTCCGGGCTCGTCTCTTTTGACACGGGCGGGCCGCATAAACACTAAACTTTGTGGTCATGTGGCGGGTAAAAAAAAAATCATCTTGTGGGCCGTGAGTTTGAGACCCTTGCTCTACAGTAATGAAGTAGCAACGAAAAGAAATTTGTGGCGGGGGGGGGGGGTCGCCACAAAATTTTTAAAAAAACTGTATTAAGGAGTCCCTGCATTAGGAAAGTTGAGAACCAATGATATAGTTTGTTACAACATCAACTCCGTGCTCGTCTCTTTGCTATAAAAGGATAATGGTGGCTGTAAGTATAATGATGTACAGCCGACAGAAAACAATGTAAGAGATAATGTTTGCTTTTAAAATAATATTAACAAATTAATTTAAAATGCATTGTGATGTCTTCACTAATTAAATCATGTGAAATAAAAATTGGAAGCTTGACTATTTTATGGAATGAAAACAATCGCTTGTTCTGTTTCGATGGTGGGTAGCGGGGTGGGCTGTGAGGAAATTTGGTTGGCGCAGCCTGGACGTTCATTAGCATTGTGTCCTTTAGTGAAGGGACAGAATTCGAGCGGGCCTGGACGTTCATTACCAATGTGTCCCCTGTGAAACGGACCGAATTCAAGCGGTCTAACGTTTGAAATGAGATTGATGGCGTCAGATTAGAATCCCCGATGTAACATTAATTTTGGATTTTATATAGATATATATTGCTGTAGTTGTATTAATTTTATAATTTTGAGAAAGCTACAATAAAATAACACATAAATGTCAAAAAATTATTTAAATATATAAACAGATTTCTTTATTTTATGTCTTTAAATATAAAAATAAATATACATTATTATACCAAAAAAAATTTAAGCAAATATTTTTACATACAATACTCAAAAATATCCTTTAAATATTTAAAAATAAACGAAAGCCACTGTTGCCCTTGACAAAAAAAAATTGAATACATATCGTCATTTAAACAGGGACTTCGATCATAAATTATGCTGATGAATAATGCAATAAAAATTTAGCACTGAAGTATTACCGACTTCGGAGGCCTCATTTTCCATCAATTTGACTAAACCTTCGTGTTTCCCAACCATTGCTGGAGCACCGTTCGCTGTTAAGAACGATACGTTGTTAAGTTGTAACGAAAAGCGATTCAGTGTCGATGCAACTGCCTCTAACCATTCTAACGCTAATTATTCTGTCCATTTAAAATGGACATCCTTATCCCTGTTTAAAAAAAAATTTGCCAGCTGGGCAGTAATCTGTCATATCTGTGCTTTCATCCAATGCTAGAGCATAAAATATAAACTCGGATGCTCGACTTTTCAAATCAACTTCAACATGTTTTCCAACGTCACCCACACGCCTTGTAATAGTCTGACCAGACAAATTTATTTTTAAGAAATTCTTTTTTTCTTTTCACGACACAGCATTTCAATAACGCTCTCCAAATAATCCTTAACCATTTGACCATCTGACTATGAGTTTCTAGCTATTTTTTTTAAAAATAATAATATCATGGCTACTGCACGACTGACTTTTACATGGCATTTTGACTTTGAACCAACTCTAGTAAATATCTTTTGTGGTGCAGAATTTATTTTTTTTTAAAGTCATTTACTTGATCTTGTCAAAATTGCACTTTATACTTATCAAACAATTTTAATAAGCTGTCATGACTTTTTCCTGTTATTTTTAAAAATTGTTGCTTCCTTTCACGTCCTTTCCGTTTTTTTCCTTAACTTTACTTTTGTCTGGGTTTTCTCCCACTCTTATTCTATTCTATTTTTTATGGCAGGATGCATGTAAATATTTGCAAGCTTTATGTTTTCTTATTCAAATGTTTTGTTTTTGTACCGATAAAGGCATTTTGCCGAAACGTTTCCATTTGCATTCCGTAAAACCACCATTAACCCTTAACACAGATCGTTTTATTTACATGAATTTTTTCCAACTAATATACTTTTAAAACGTTATCGCAGCATAGCACACTTGTGAAAAGTTAATCAATATTATTTGCATGTTTAGAGTAGCCGTTTGATGTCATTCTATTTTTAAAAAACTAGAAACAGACTCGTTGCATGTAGACTATTATTATAAATGTGATAAATGTGTATTTTGACGTCGATCGCAAAATCTTTCCAAGACGCAGCGACGATAACAGGACGAAATTTCAGCATAACACGGAACTTTGCCAAGCTGGACTGAAAGTGGTTATGGGTAGAAGCCCGATAGCTTTGCCAGCTTCCCGAAGACACCAAAGACCACAGACCATGTGTTATCAGAATTTGAAGTCTCATATTAAACTTTATCAACACCTAGCGTTGGACAAAAAAAAAATAAGTAGCCTTGAGTGTCAAATAGCGTGATATTTGAAATTGTTGAAATCTATGAATTCCCCCCCCCCCCCAAAATGCGGGGTATTTTAAGCAGAACAAAACCAATGAACATTTTTCCTAAAATGGGAGATTTTTTCAAATTTCTCTTAATTATAATTTTAAAATATATGATACGAACGCCTCATGATGTAAAGTTCTTTTTGATGCTATGTACAATAAAGTTAACATTTATGTTTCATTTGTCAACTGTATTGAAAGTGTTTGTGGATAGAGTTAAATGATCTTATTTAATTTATATTCGCATAAAATATTAAAGGACTGCATTCAAGCTATGTGTATGAAATAGTACAACAAGGTATGTTGAAGCTGGAATCAAAAGATGGGACAATAATGTATCTACGCATGCTATAGAAAATTAAAATGCCATAATAATTGCATATGTTTTTTTTTGTTTTTTAAACGTCCCCACCTCCCACCTCCACCCTGCTTTCCCTATTTATGGCTCTCATGCCTCTGTTAGAGCTTGAATCTTTGTAGCATCTACAAAAAGATGGCCACCCCTGGCCAAAGGGGTTAGTTTCGGGCTTTTAGTAAGCCATATTCGCATTATAATATTATTTTTTAAATTTTTAATTTTTTTAAAAGAACATTTTTTTGACGAGATAAGATATACAAGGAAGAAAAAACAACCCCCAAAAAAAAAAAAAAAAAACGAGGCATATCGTACGGAATTTCCNAAAGAAAACCAATGACTAAACCCCCCCCCCCCCCGGCTTGAAAAGGCAACGAAGAAGACATAAAAATATAAGAGTGTCTAGTTGTTTAAATATGCCCCAATGTCTTCTTTTTAAAAAAAATAATAATATCTGTTACTGTCATGCAGCCATTCATTTTAAATGTGCCTTTTCCCCTTCAAAGGGCCGTAGCATTCTAACAAAATGAGATCATGTGGTGGGTTACACAATCAATTCGTGCACATCTCTATGCTGTAGAAGGTTAATGGTGACTATGAGTATAATGACATACAGCCGACAAAAACAAGGTAATAAATACAATTTCTGTTTTAAAATAGTATTTAAAAAATTAATTTTAAATGAACTGTGATTTCACTAATAAATTAAGAAATAAAATTGGTAACATGACAAATCTGCGGAAGGAGGACAATGAATCGCCCTGTTCTGACAGTGGGGAAATTTGGTTGGCGCAGACTGGCTGTTGATTAGGATTGTGTCCCTTAGTGTAAGGACCGAATTCAGATGGACTAACGTTTGAAATGATCTTCACAATTTCTCATTCCTCCAACATACTTACCATCAGAGAAACATTTTAAAATAAATATATAACGCTATTAGCGTATTAGTTTAAAAGTTTGAAGAAAGCTACATAAAAAGATGAATCAATCTTAAAAATTATTTAAAGTCTAAAACATTTTCTTGATTATATTTGTTAAATATAAAAACATATATACGTAACAAAAATTAATAGATATTTCTCATACAATCCTCAAAAATATCCCTTAATAAATGTCAAAATAAATGAAGGACAATGTTTCCCTTGAAAAAAATATTCACTAGATAACCTCATTTCAAAAAAGTAATTTTAAAAATGGTAAAAGTAAGTGGCAAAATTAATTTAAATAAATATTATGTAATGGGGACCGGGCGGCCAACAATGTCAAATATTATGTTGTAGGTTGACTGGACGCCCAAAAATATCAAATATTATGTTGTAGATGGATGGGACGACCAACAATGTCAAATATTTTGTTGTAGATTGAGTGGATGACCAACAATGTTAAATATTACGTTTTAGATTGACCGGACGGCCAACAATGTCTAATTATATGTTGTAATTTGACCTGACGGCCAGCAGTGTCAAATAATATATTGTAATTTGACCGGACGGCCAACAATAACAAATCGTATGGTGATGATGGATGGGACGGCCAACAATGTCAAATATTTTGTTGCAGATTGAGTGGATGGCCACCAATGTCAACTATTAACTTTGTCTGAGATATGTACGTCAAGCTAGTAGACGTCTGACTGTTACCGGAGTGCTTGAGTGATAGATGCAGTGTGTCTTGGGTGAACGAGTATGACGTGAATCCAACGCCAATCTAACACTATTGAAGAGTTTATTTACACGTGCACATCATTTCGTTGGAGTAAACTAGGCTTGAGTATAAATGAATAACGATAGTCTCCCCAGTGGTCTAATTCCAAATAGTCTCTCTATCCAAATGCACTACAGGTCCATTAACCGCAAGCTCTCTACATCTCTCAAATCGTTCTCTCTCAATCTCATGTCTAGAAGTCATAGAATATATATATATATATATATATATATATATATATGTGTGTGTGTGTGTATATGTATATAATATATATATGTGTGTGTGTGTATATGTATATAATATATGTATGTGTGTGTGTATTTATTCTTTTTAAAACACTCACACAGCTTGCAACCAATGGACCAAAACGTGCTTGGGGCATGGACTTCCGCTGCATGTAATTTAAACAGCCCCCACCTTAACTTATTGGTTTGCATTGTCTCGCTCTTGTAACCAAAGAGCAGATACGTCCTTTGAGATATTCTTCTAGTCTATTTAATTGTTGTTCATGCCGTTCATCCTTTGCGTGCGAAGATGAATGGGTTATATTTAACCAACGCCGGCCTTAGGTAAGCTTTCGCAATGTGCGAAGAATCCGTTCGGCGCCCCTTTCCTTGTCCCTGTATGGCTCCCCTGTTTTTTTCCGATTGCGACGTAGGCTACGAAGCACTTGTTATGATGCTATACATGTAGCTAACCATAAGCATTTTAACATGCAAAGTAATTTAGACTATTTTGTTTTTCTACGATACTTTGTTCATTTCCACATCACCTCGTCCGTAATCTGCCCCTTCGAGATAAGAACGAAAAGTTAGAAGACCGTTTCCCGACCCCCGGACCCGAGGTTCACACTTCACTGTTATAAACTAAGGGAGCTTACGCACTTACTTGGCGTCGCAAGCGCCCCTATTGTCACGGCGCCCTTTGCGAGGGCACAGGTCGCACACTCTGAAGGCCGGCGTTGATTCAACGGTCAGTACGCAGGTGGCCTGTGAAGATGACTAAGACTATATTCAACTGTCGGTACGCAGGTGGCCTGTGAAGATGGCCAGGGCTATATTCAACGGTCAGTACGCATGTGGCCTGTGAAGGTGACCATAGCTAATTTTCAACGGTCAGTACGCAGGTGGCTTGCTCATGACCAAGGCTAATTTTCAAAGGTCAGTAAGCAAATGGCTTGCCAGTTCCATATGTTTTGTGTCCTAGTTGGAGTGGAGTCGATTCTGTTTTTTTTTCTTGCCATGCGCTTTCGTCGAGCGTATAAGAAGTGCTTATTTTCTATGGATTGCGCTCTGAAAAGGTGTCTGCACCACCAGCTTGTACAATCCATAGCAAGTGTTTGCCGCGAATCAAAGTCAATGTCTGTGGATTTGAGTGAAGCATGTAGAGGGTCCTTGAAGTGTTCTTTCTGCCCCTTCAATTCGAATGTATGGACCACAGACACTATTAGAATGTACGGACCACAGACACTATTAGAATGTACGGACCACAGACACTATTAGAATGTATGGACCACAGACACTATTAGAATTTATGGACAACAGACACTATTAGAATGTACGGACCACAGACACTATTAGAATGTATGGACCACAGACACTATTAGAATGTACGGACCACAAACACCATTAGAATGTATGGACCACAGACACTATTAGAATATATCGCCCACAGGCGAAACCCACGCCTACTGCAGTTTATTATACCCCTACTATTCATGGCTCTTAAAATAGGAACAGGAGCCAAATACTCGTCGGCTCTCTGCTTCGTCTCATTACATCAGTTACTGGGGTATTATTTTTGTTCTTTAATATTTAATTTTAGACATTCGTTCAAAACCAACCGACCATTTTTATTTGAAACTGAAAAAAAAAACAGTTAAAAAAATTAATTTAAATTTCGATGATGGATTCGATTAATCTCCATTTTAGACAAATGAATAAATTCGGGTAAAGCCATCTTGTTGATTGAATAATGTTTTGAAAAACTACTTCATGACGTCAAATGTCGTTTCCGGTCTTATTTTGGTAACCATAAACCATCTTCTACGTGTTTCCAAATGTTGATCAAAATAGTTTGTTTTTCCCCCCACAGTTAACATATTGGATCGGAGAGTACATGCACCAGGTTCACAGGTTCAAGCCTGTCTGTTTCTGGCCACACACAAGCAATAAAACAACAACTCTAATGGAGACATTACCACCTAGTAATGAGATTTATTTTAATCCATAAAAAAATTACGGAGAACATTTAACCATCAGTGGCGTCTCGACGAAATTTACTGTCATCTTGTCAATTCGTGTAGAAAGATTTGAACACTCGCTGGATCAAGCCTCATTAACGTGGTGATTTTTTTAAACGGTTAATCCGGAGACCCAAAGAATTCGGCGGCATTACAACAAGCAACAGAGGCGTCACAGAGGCGTCACAGAGGCGTCACAGAGGCGCTACAATCGCATGATCTCAAGTAGCACGAAATGGCTGGTTCTTTAAATATTATTTTTTCTTGGCAGTACCCACTTTCTCCAATCAACTTATTTTAAAGTCCTAAGCGTCACCTACCTTAATCTTTAAAAAAAAAAGTAAAGAGATTGAATTAAAATTATTTAAAAAAAAATAAAATCAGAATAAGTTTTGGTTAATGTTTACATAAGCATTCACAGAAGAGACCATAAAGATTATTTTAAAAATAACTTGCAAATGAACATTTGATAAAATCGAAATAAAATGTATTATTTTCATTAATTCTTTAATATATTACTACACTCCCATCAATTGATGACACATTTTCAAAGATCAACAATATGTTATCAATAGTTGAGATAGTTCATTTATCATATAATTATGTAATTGTTCCACAAAAATTTGAGCGCCACTGTTGACCAATAGTTTTTTTTAACGTCTTGTTCAAATTCACTTGACAGAACTCATATATCACCACACACGAAAATTAAAACTCAGAATTTAGCTCTTGGAAATTAGCAGTAGTAAAATAGCACAATGGGATGAAATTTAAATTTTCCATGTCTTTGAAGCTACCCGGAAGTTAATCCTCATTTTCTGGATAAATTAGTTGACAGCTCGCAAATAGTTCCCCCCCCCCCCATTTTAACAGCGTTAATAAGCTAGAAGCCAGGATCCGTAAATCAATTGTGCCTTAGGTGAGCTGCTAAAACAACCACAAGGGCCCCCAGCAATACCGTCTTTAAAAAAAAAAAAAAAAAAACACGTGGATACAATTTTCATTTCATTTCCCTTTTCTTTTCTTTTCTTTTTTTAAAGATGACAGATATCTGGGAAAGTAGAAGGAGGTCGGCCGTAATACGTAGAAGAGACGGCTGATTTTGTGATTAATTTAATGCAGAGATAACAATGGGTCCAAAACGACCCCAATACGTTAATCCCAGCGTCAAAATCATTCTACCTTTCAATCACCCCCCTTCCCTGTTTTCAGAAACCCACCCTCTTTGAGAACCACTGCTCTTCTAGATCAACCCAAGACGCGTAAAACAAAATGTCCAAATCTCAACATCAGAACCGTTCTGCCTTCCATGATGCTATTTTCATGTGCAGTGCATGGTGGAAGCAGCAATGGGTCGTCTGGTTACCATCCTGATGATCTTTTGGCTTTCGAGGTAAAGAATGTTGAAAAAAAAAGGACCACGCCCCTCCCCCTACCCTTTTCCTTTATTTCCCGATGTTAACAAGTTCAAACAACACTTGTCATGTTGTTACTGTGGAGTTTTTTTGAAAGAATCTCGTTCAAATGTGAAGGAAGAAGTACGGTAATGGCATACGATAACTTTGTTTGTTTACCCCCAATAACAAAACTAAATGATATTGCCGTTGGTTGACCTCCTTGCAGTTGGTCGATTTTTAAAATGTTGACACTTACTCAACGTGCATCAATCATGAAAGCATTTTGTTTTCTTTTTTAAACTTATTTTAGCTGGCGCTCACGTCACATTGAAAAAAAAAAGAAGAAGATATTCGTTTTAGACAGTGTTTATGTTTAAGTAAAATGTGTTAAGACATTTGGAGATACACCAGAGTTTTCCATCTCGTCATTATTACTAAGGGCCGTGTGTTTATAATTTAACACATACACATTAAATAGGACATTGTTTACCAACCCCACATAACCCCTGTTTCGCTTTATAAAATTGCCATTGACCCCCCCCCCCCCAAACCAAAATCCAGAACTTTTTTATTTTGTGTGTGTGTGTAAAAGTGTGCTAATTATTATAAGCGAAAAAAAATAAATTTTAGTTTTTTAATAACCTATGCTATTTCCGCAAAATTTAAAAGGCAGGATTTTTTTTTTTCAAAAATAAGAATAAATTATTATTATCATTTTAAAATAATAATAATAATTGTTATATAACATTGCTCTCTCTCTACCGCACCTCACCACCCCATGTATTACAACATAACAAATAATGAACCAACCCAACGCCATTCGCATAGGATTCTATGGGCACGTCTCTCAAGCAAAACATTCGTCAAACTGGCTTACATCTTACAACAGCACGGACTCTTGGACCGCAAGTAACAATGTGTCCCTTATTACAATTTTCTTGGTTCGTAGCCAAACTAACGATCGAAAATTCACAATGTTTTAATAAAGTTTTTTTTTTTTTTTTTTTTTTTTAAATAAATTTTTTTTTGTTTTTTTTTATTCCATGGCCCCCAAAACTTTTAAATGAAGATTTTTTTTTTTTTTTTTTTTTTTTTTTTTTTAAATAAAGTCTTTATTGATTTTTCGTATACCATGGCCCCCAAAATTTTTAAATTAATATTTTTAATTAATCAATATTTTCACTCAGTTGAATATGATTGTCAATATCTTGTCTGATTTTTTTTTTTTAAGAAGTCCTGAAACGTTAGTACACACATGACCATTGAGGTGAACGACGCAGCATCGCTTTCAGTCAACAGGGCTTCTAACTGGTCACTCGACTCGCCGCCAGGGAAACTGTTTGCCGTGGACGGCACTTCGGTGCTGTAGATGGTATCAAAGGATGGTGTAGTGAAATGAACCTGCCTGTGTACTGTGTGTTGTAAATGGTATCAAAGGATGGTGTAGTGAAATGAACCTGCCTGTGTGTTGTAAATGGTATCAAAGGATGGTGTAGTGAAATGAACCTGCCTGTGTGTTGTAAATGGTATCAAAAGATGTTATAGTGAAAGAAACCTACCTAGGTGTTGTAAATGGTATCAAAGGATGGTGTAGTGAAATGAACCAATTGATGTGTTGTAAATGGTACTAGAAGGTGGTCTCTTGAAAGGAACCTACCTATGTGTTGTAAATGGTATCAAAAGATGGTATAGTGAAATAAACCTACCTAGGTGTTGTAAATGGAATGAAAAGATGGTATATTGAAAGGAACCTACCTACGTGTTGTAAATGGTATCAAAGGAACCTACCTATGTGTTGTAAATGGCATCAAAAGATGGTATAGTGAAAGAAACCTACATATGCCTTGTAAATTGTATTAGAAGATGGTATAGTGAAAGGAACTTATCTTTGTGTTTTAAATGGTATTAAAGTATGATGGAGTGAAAGGAAAATATCTAAGTGTTGTTAATGGTATTGAAGGATCGTATAGTGAAAGGACCCTACCTAGGTGTTGTAAATGGTGTTAAAGGATGTTATAGTTGTAGGAACATATGTATGTGCTGTAAATGATCTTGAACAATGTCATAGGGAAAGGAACATATCTACGTGTTGTAAAGGGTATGGAAGGATCGTATAGTGAGAAGGACCTACCTGTGTGTTGTCAATAGTCTTTAGGACGGTGTGGTGAAAGGAATCTACCAGGGTGTTGTCAATGGTAAGAATGGCATAAGGGGTGGGAGACAGTTGGTTTTGCTGCTACACTGAGAAGTCCCTACAGTTGGGTGAGGATAGTAAGGGCGGCACAGTGAGAGGCCTCTGTGTGCAAGCTGTGAGTGGTGGTAAAGTGGGTGTGATTAGTGGAGGATGCCTTAGGCTCTAAAAAGAATGTACAGTGATTGACTCCGTCAAGTGGGGATCTTATACCTTCCTCAAAACTGGCCCTATCGAAATGGTTCACACATCGTGATTCAAACAAGTGCCACACCTCCGACGTCCGAACTGAATGACCCACGGAGTTAGGGCGTCCTGGAGACGAAAGTGATAACGAAAGAGGAAACCTTGAGTGTGAGTGTGTGGTTGTTTTTTTCTAAGATGTATGTGGGGACTTGTGTGGGTGAGTGTGACTCTCTCTCTCTCTCTCTCTCTCTCTCTCTCTGTCTTTATGTCGGTCTCTCTGTCTGTCTTTCTGTCTGTCGATCGGCATGTCTTTAGGTCTGTCGCTCTGTCTGTCTCTCTGTGTGCTATATCATGTTTTTCACCAACCCTTCAATTCGAATGCATAAAATTTTTTGAAACAAAACGAAAAATTCCATGTCGTCTAGCCGATTTAAGTCATTTTGGTAGGGCGAGGTAAAGGGGTCTTTGCCCCCACCCTGAATTTGCAGGTTAAATTGCTTTGAACGGTGAAGCCTCCAAAATTAAAGAACTCAACAGGCCGGCCAAGTTTTGGTTTTGCGCCCCCCTCCCCCTCCCCTCCCCCCCCCCTCCAGATCGGAA
>CAXITT010000711.1:25715-38339 GCA_964033795.1 Lymnaea stagnalis | reverse complement strand
GGGGAACCACAACAAAAAGAGGAAAAGATATGTATTCTTGAGGAGCCTTGCATCATCGGGGGGGGGGGAGGCGGGGGAGAAGATATCTCAGCGGCTAATCGAATTTAATAACATCATTGTGGTCGTTGGATGAGGGGGGGGGGGGTTGACCAATTTTTAGAGATTGTATCTCTGCTTATAGGCTGGGGGCCAGGTCTTGGACCACGAGAAGTGCTTATTTTAAGGGGTCTTATAAATATTTCTATGATGCAGTTGTTTGTATAATATTTTTAAGTAATTTCGTTGTCAATGGGTAAATGTATTTTATTTTAATGTCATGATTTTGTTTCTTTTTTCTTAATGTCATGATTATGTTTCTTTTTATGTAGAGCGCGGTACCGCGCTATATAAGACCTCTTATTATATATATATATATATATATACACATATATCTATAAATATATATATATATATATATATATAAATATAAATATATATATATATAAATATATATTTATTTATTTATTTATTTATTTATTTATACATATATATATATATATATATATATTTATTTATATATTTATTTATTTATTTATTTATATCATATATAATAATAATAATAATAAAGTTCATTTAAAAAACACGCTTCATCCCCAAAGGCTCGAAGCGCGGTACAAAGTCAACAAAAAACATATCTATAATTCACCACATTTAAAACAAACACAACACTACAAAAACTAATTACAAGCATATTTATTATTTATTATACCATATTTATTGGCGTATAACGCGCCCCCGCTTATAATACGCACCTCAATTTAAGAAGGAAATTTGAGGAACAAAAAACTAAAGATTATATGGGCGTGTAACACGCACACATGATTTTCCCGCTATTTTCAGGGAGAAAAGGTGCGTGTTATAAGCCAATAAATACGGTAGATATAAAAGTGAAAGCTTGTGGGTTTGTGGCTTTGTTTGTTCCACGAAGGCTTGTACATGGATTGATGGCTCTTGACCAAACTTGGCACATATATCCATCATGATCCAGAAGGAACTCTTAAGGGGCTACGAACTTTTTATAACATTCCGTTTGGGGCTGGGGGCCCCTCATTCGTTTTTTTTTTCCTTTTATATTATTTATACACACTGTGTCCGGAAAATTTAATAAGAATGAAAACTTAAAGTAAATAGTTGTTATTTTGTTTTAAATCCCAGAACTAATTTTGATGCTAAAACACATAATGTTTGAAACATGCATTGTATTAAACATGACGTGCGCTCGAAGTGTCCACCACTAGTTTCAACACAGGCCTTAAGATCATGCCCTGCATGAACAAACTCATCCCATACACCAGCGGTTCTCAACATGTGGGTCGCCGCGACCCCTTGGGGACCTACGACCGTCGAAAAAAAACAACATATTTCTGAAGAAGCAACGAAAATAATTGTACGGTTTGGGGGGGAGGGGGTCTCTACAACAGGAGGAACCGTATAAAAAGGGTCGCAGCATTAGGGAAAATTGAGAACCACTGCCATACATGAATCCTTTGGGACCTACGACCGTGGAAAAAAAACAACATTTGTTGGAAGAAGCAACGAAAATAATTGTACGGTTTGGGGGGGGGGGGGTCTCTACAACAGGAGGAACCGTATAAAAAGGGTCGCAGCATTAGGGAAAATTGAGAACCACTGCCATACATGAACAAGCTCACGGAGTTCTTCAACGGTTCTGATCTTCTCTCTATAAACGTCCTCATGCATTGTCTCCCCTCCCCCCAAAGTCCCCCCGCCAATATCTTAAAAATCAGCTTGCCTTGAGCCAGGACCAAAGTTTAGGAGACATGAAATCAGGAGATTCCTTTGTCAATATTTCAACACGAGCTCGATGAGCTGGTGCACCATCTTGTTGAAACGTGGGATGTTGCTGAATATTGCCGAAGATCAGGCGAATAGAAAGTCTATCTTCTCGGCTTAAAACAAGGTTCTAAACTCATTCGTTTTTTTTGAGTAGAAGGTAACTTTATAGCAATTTTGTCTTCTTCCCTGAACGCCATTTTTTTATGGTAACCTTGTTTACAAAAATATGTTAAAAATATTTTATTCAATATCGCATAAGATTTGTACCTTCAATATTTTTTGTACGAATGTCTGGAGTCGAATGACTTGGGTGTTTATGATTAACGAATATTGACTCATGTTTTTCTCATCATTATCTAAAGGGTTCCATTTTTTTTTCCGGACTCTGTGGTTTTCCGTTATGTATTTATATTTAACATCTTCCAGGAAATCAGTACATTAACACCATATGCCAGACTAAAACTGTCAGTGCTGTCTTCAGGCAGATTTGTATTCAATTGCTGGTATTGATGGGGGTTTTTTTCACGCAAAAGCCAGACTTTGCTAGATCTGTCTCTGACGTTTTCTCGATATCAAATGTACAGAAGAAGAATCCATAGTCGACACTTAAACAGTGATGAAATAGAATGTCCGAAATAGAATAAAAGATGGAGGGACAAAACATGACGTCACCGCATTAAATTCACGAAACGAGATGGATTTTATTTTTTATTTCTAAAGGGTAACACCCTAACACTGAACAGCCAAACATGCACTCTCTGCTACGCAAGCAATGGTGGTCCAACAACCACATATACACTCTCTGCTAAGCAAGCCATCGTTGTCTAATAACCACATACACACTCTCTGATAAGCAAGCAATGGTGGTCTAGCAATCACGCATACACTCACTGGTAAGCAAACAATGGTGGTCTAACAAACAACCACCAACAATCTTAACAATTTTCTAGAATTATCGTACTCTCTAGCCCAGGCCTGCACAACTCAAAATGTAAGGCGGGCCGTAATACATTATGAAAAGCTTGTTCGGGCCATAAGAAAATAGGACTGGACTTGCGTGGGCCAAAAGAATATAGGTCAGGGGGGCAGCTATTAAGAAAATAATAAGAATAAAGAGTTTTTCGTTACCTCGTGGGCCACGAAGTGGGTGCTGGCGGGCGACATGCGGCCCGCGAGCCGTATGTTGTGCAGGCATGCTCTAGCCCAGCGGTTCTCAACCTTTGGGTGGCGACCCTTTTGGGGGTCGCCAGACCCTTTCCCAGGGGTCGCCTAAGACCATCTGAAAACATATATCCTTAAAGCTATGAAGTAGCAACGAAAATAATTGTGTGGCTGCGGGTCGTCACGACACAAGAAACTGTATAAAAGGGTCGCGGCACTAAAAAGTTTAAAAACCACTGCTCTAGCCCATCAAAAAGTAGCCCTTTTCTTCCGGGAATCACACTCACCCATTCTCCTTATCCCCACTTCTTTTATCCGCTCACCCCCACCTCCCAACCACCTCCAAAAAATATTGCATCCCAAAGAAATCCATTTTCTCTCACCAGACATAATAAGCAAATAAAGAGAAGCGATTTCAATCATGCAATCCTCCAGTCTCAGATCTCATAGATTTGGGCGCGTCTCATCACACATACCACCCCACCCAGCCCCTGACACCCATTCGGCCCACCCGGCCGACCCACCCCAATATCTATATAGAGCGGACAAATATGAATTACACCAGGGCGCGAGGAAACGAAAGCCGCTGAGTGATGTGTCCCTCAGTTTCCCATCTCTTGTGTTTGCCCTCTTGGTTACATCACCACGCAATGTCAATGGTCACAAATGTCAGTGGTGACGTGTCTGCAAGATCACATGTAAATAAAAAAAAACGTCTTTCAAAACATCCAGGAAGATCACCAGCCAATATTTCTCCGACCAGGCGTCATCTGTAGGCAAGCGAAGGGGTAATCAGAATCTCTCTGACCAGCAGTCATGTATAGTCTTGCGAAGGGGTAAATCACCATCTCTCTGACCAGCAGTCATGTATAGACTTGCGAAGGGGTAAATCACCATCTCTCTGACCAGCAGTCATGTGTAGACTTGCGAAGGGGTAAATCACCATCTCTCTGACCAGCAGTCATGTGTAGACTTGCGAAGGGGTAAATCACCATCTTTCTGACCAGCAGTCATCAGTAGGGCAGCGAAAGGGTAACGGGTATCTCTCTGACCAGCAGTCATCTTTAGATACGCGAAGAGGTAGACTAATCAGAAACTCTCTGCAAACAGTTGTCCGGAGACAAGACAAAGGATAATCAGAATCTTTTTGACCAGGTGTCACCTGTAGACGAGAGAGGGGTAAAGGGTATCCCTCTGTCCAGCAGTCATATGTAGACAACCGAAGGGGGTATCTGAATCTCTCTGACCAGCAGTCACTTGTAGACAAGCGAAGCGGTATTCATAATCTCTCTCTGAATGATATTTAACGAAGGAAATCCTGCTACATATTTTCTTACACATTCACCGCTTCACGACGTGAATGTTATACTGAATCCGTTCATTTTTTATGTCTACATGTCCCCCTAAATCCATTTCTAAATGCATCTTGTCTATACATTGCATTGAAAACATTTATTGCTTATCATGTCTACTCGTTACATTGATCCATTTCTTGCTTATCGTGGCTACATTGAATCCATTTTTTAAATATGTCATCCATTTCTTATTGACCATGTATATATTGAATACGTTTCCTACTCTCCCATGTTAATGTCACATTGAATTGATTTCTTGCTGAAACATTTCTTACTGTTGCATGTTTTACTGTTGCATGTCTTACTGTAGCATATTTTACTGTAGCAGGTCTTACTGTAGCATTTCTTACTGTAGCATGTCTTACTGTTGCATGTCTTACTGTATCATATTTTACTGTAACACGTCTTACTGTAGCAGGTGTTACTGAAGCATGTCTTACTGTGGCATGTATTACTCTAGCTCGTCTTACTGTCGATTGTCTCCCTGTAGCATGTCGTACTGTAGCAGGAATTACTGTAGCATGTAGCATTGATTTTAACCCGATGAAACCGAATAATCTCGCTGATCCTAAAATAATTTTTTTTTAAAAACGTTTGTTGGAAGTGCAAGATTCAACTACAAATAAACCATTTTATTATGACACAGCTCCCACAGCTAACAGACCCGCCCCTAAACCAAAGAGCCGTCAGCGAATGCAAACATCAGCAAAAAAAAAAAATAGCGCTCTCCGTGGCCGGGGCGTAAAAAATTTCATCGTTTCCGGTACTATCTGACCCGAACTAGATATGGCTTTTGTGTCGGTCACGTGATTCGGTGGCCGTTCCCCCCCCCCTCACCCCCCTCCGCCCCGTACCATTCCTTGTCCACTGATAGTTTGCATTATTGATCAGATCGGGTGGGGGGTGCGGGGGGGGGGGGTTAGGGTGCGTGTTGTTTTGGCAATCCACCAGGACCCACCCGGTGGCAAATGCCGCCTATGCCGTTGTCGGGGTGAAGGCGCGTGGCGTCACTGCTATTCAAAAATTTCCGCCGGGTTCCCGGACAATTTAAGTTGTATTGTTGGCATGTGAAGTTGTATTGTTGGCATGTGAAGTTGTATTGTTTGCATGTGAAGTTGTATTGTTTGCATGTGAAGTTGTATTGATGGCATGTGAAGTTGTATTGTTTGCATGTGAAGTTGTATTGTTTGCATATAAAGTTGTATTGCTGGCATGTGAAGTTGTATTGTTTGCATGCGAAGTTGTATTGCTGGCATGTGAAGTTGTATTGTTTGCATGCGAAGTTGTATTGCTGGCATGTGAAATTGTATTGTTTGCATGTGAAGTTGTATTGTTTGTATGTGAAGTTGTATTGTTTGCATGTGAAGTTGTATTGCTGGCATGTGAAGTTGTATTGTTTCCATGTGAAGCTTCATTGTTTGCATGTGAAGTTGTATTGTTTGCATGTGAAGTTTGTCTTGAGACTTACGGAAAGCGCACTTTCGCATTTGCTGGTCCACTAATTTGGAACGCCCTTCCTGTCGATCTCAGAAACAACCAGACACTGGAGTCCTTTAAAACCGATTTAAAACTCTCTGCAGTCTGATGTTTTTTTCACATTTCTTAAAAATCTTAATGTGATTTTTAAAAATAATTAATTAACTGATCTGAAATAGCTATGATCTGATCAGTTAAATATATTAACTTGTTCATCTTTGACTCAGCTATCATTAGATATTTTTTGTATATTTTATTTTCTTAGTTATAAAAATAATTGAAACATTATTGGAGAATTATTTTTTTTCATTTTATGCAAAAATTTGACCAAATCTTTACACAGTATGAAGGAAAAAAAAAATCCTTGTTATAAAAGATTTAAAATTTATTTAAATAAAATACTTCATCAACTTATACAATTCATAGTCAAACATGACAAAAATTCTTTGAACAATCAAAAAGTTGTCAACATTTTAGCAAAACCTATATTTTGTCTTTTTTTCCTAAAAAATGCACTATAATTTTTCTTTTAATGAAAATTATGTTTTGTATGTAATATATTTAAAAAAATGGGTCTCATAGCTTATAGATTTGTATATTAAATATATTTCTTAATAATTCTTGAGTAAAAGATGACTAAGTAAAATTTGATGAATATATAAATAACTCAAAACAAGAGTCAATTTTTTTTTTTTTAATTTTAAAATAGCGGTATTCGCTGATGTTAAAGTTAAAAAAAATTAAAATGTATCAGTACAATAATGCTAATTTTGATATTAATGTCAAATACAATCCATTCCTCACTAATGTGATCTATTTTTTCCCATGTACCGGCATTTTTATATATCTTTGTTATAATCCTCACATAACACAGGCTGATAAACTACATTATTCCTTAATTATATTTATGGACTCTGAACAAATATTATTTCTTAAAACAGTCTGCAGTTTTATTATAATAATTATATTTGATAAATAAGAGCTTGTCCTGGACTTGATTTCTACATAAGATTAGGTAAGATTTTTCACCACAGAATATTCACTCAATAAAGAACCTGTGGAAAAAAAAAATTTGATTGATTCATAAATAAATTAACACTAATGGTATCAGTAATGGTATGCTATCAGTAAGGGAAAATACCATTAATCCTAGTCCAAGTGCCTAAATTAGTATAAAAGTAAACCATTGTACATAGAAAATACATTATAACATATGTTATAACAATATTGTGAGTTTATTCTTTATGCATTTTGCTACCAAGTGATTAGATTAAAACTTACCACCACTTGTTTTTAGGGTAAAATCTTCAAAGATATCCATCCAGTAACTCTGTAACTCAGTAAAAGGGTGGAGTCCAGGCTTAATATTTAGGATCAATAAGGAATAAGGGCTTCTTGATCCAATATTTGCATTTTTGTCTCTCTCTCCTCCTTCCCAATAGAGTTAGAGAGCTTTTAATAAAAACATAAATGTTTTTTTTTTTATTCTGCCGACAGTAGTCTCTACTAATACTAGTGACTAGCGATAATGATAATTAAATTTAAACACATTTCTACTATGCAATATTAGAAAATTTAGAAGATTATTCTTGGCTGTAACATATTTTAAAGAAATATATTTAGTTAATAACTCAGAAGTCCTTAACTTTAAATTTATTTAATTACGCAAGTTCCCATCGGCCGAAATTTTCCGCTATTTTTTTAAAATATTTATTTCGCATAGCGACGCTATTTATTTATTATATAATTATTGAAACTCAATAAAATTCAAATAGAATATATCAATGTAAGTATAAATGGATAATATATACTTCAGCCAATTAAAATTATAAAAATATCACTTTATTGTTTTATTATTAATTTTAAATTCGGGAAATGATAATTAAAATTAAGCTTACTTGTTTACGATAGCATTAGTCGGTACTTTTATATGCAAATCGTGATAAATTTTATGATTAGAGTCTCCATTTGGATACATTGCTTTAGACAAACAAATAACTCCTTCATAAATAGGGAAATTAAAATCATTTGACAATATTCATACTACTATTTAATTTTTTTTGTGACACTTATATTTTTTGTTTTTTTGGAAATCTGCGAAGCTTTCAAGGGATACTCCACGCTGAATAAGTTTCCAAAAATATTTTTTTTAAATAGTAATTTCAAATTACTATTCTTCAAGAACCGCTGCTGTCTGTAGGAACGCCCTCCTCTTCATTCTACATCACCATTGAGCTGGGACATGGAATTTCACCCTGCCAAGAGCCAGACACTATCAATCTCTAGAAGTTGTACTCCTCTACACTACCAATACAAACTGCACGGCCATATTCTTGAGCAAGTTTCCTCCGTAAAGTACCTGGGTGTTACCATTCAAAGAGAGGTCCGATGGGATGAACATATTAACAATGTATGTAACCAAGCAAACAAGACCCTAGGGTTCTTAAGGCGAAATCTAAAGATTGGCAACTCCTGTGTGAAAGAAAGAGCATATAAAGCCTTTATCCGTCCGATTTTAGATTATGCATCTTTAGTCTGGGACCCATTTACCCAGAAGAGCATTGACAGGTTGGAGGCGGTCCAGCCCGAGCAGCACGCTTTGTCCTAAACCGCTACAGGAATACCTCAAGTGTTGGCAGCATGCTAGAAACACTAGGCTGGTCACCATTGGAGAAACGACGACGACAATCCAGGCTCTCCATGATGTACAAGATTTGATTCCCTCACAAAGTGGCACTGGAAATCTGTGAAATTTCCTCATCAACACCAGGAACAGAAACATTGCAAATCCCATCTACATGCATAGGAGCCAAAATGATCAATAAATTGATCGTGGGCCCTTAAGATATAGAAGAAGAAGAAGAAATTTTGTAATAATTTTAATTTTTTTACAAATACTTAAACCAATGAAACAAATTATTAAAATATAATAAATAATTTTTTTCAATAAAAAAAAAAGTTAAAAAATAAATAACCCACCCACAAAATCTATGGTACATATAAGTACCATTTCTCTATAGTCGGACTGCAGAGAGTTAAAGACACATCTATTTCGCAAACACCTTCTGGGATGATTGTCAACATTATTTTCCAGTTAATGCATAATGGCTGTGTTGCTTATGGTTGAAATGGCTAGAAAGACTTTGCCATTGTATGCTTGTACTTAGTTTTTGTCGTGTTGCGTTTGTTTTAAATGTGGTAAACTATAGATTTGTTTTTTTTGACTTTGTACCGCGCTTCGAGCCTTTGGGGATGAAGCGTGTTTTTGAAATGAACTTTATTATTATTTATTTATTATTGTTTGCCTGTGAAGTTGTATTGTTTGCCTGTGAAGTTGTATTGTTCGCCTGTGAAGCTTCATTGTTTGCATGTGAAGTTGTATTGTTTGCATGTTAAGTTGGATTGTTTGCATGTGAAGTTGTATTGTTTGCATGTGAAGTTGTATTGTTTGCATGTGAAGTTGTATTGTGTGTATGCTAATTTCCGAGACCGAACCACTAACTCAAAAAAAAATTTTTTTTAAATAATGGTGATGTAGAATGAAGAGGAGGGCGTTCCTACAGACAGCAGCGGTTCTTGAAGAATGCCAGGCCTTTTTCCAAGTTAATTTAGACGTGTCTTCCTCAGTTTCTTTGGTTGGGGTACAGATCTCACGAGGACGGGGGTCGTTTTATAATACCCATGGAGGAGGGGGGTCGTTTAAAAATCCCCAATGCGTTATTGAAACGTTAATATCGCTATTTTTTTCGATACCTTAACGTATCTCCCAAACCTTGACATGCTACTGTTAGGAACTACAGCTTCATTTTAGACTTGGGGGTAATTAGTAACAACACCGAGATCCATATTTTATTGATTGCGTTTCTTTATCTTTATGCAGCAATGAAGAAATCCACAGCGTTGCCTTCTTCCTTCCACTATCTCTCGGCGACTTTCTAACTACCAAAAAAAAAACAAAAAAAAACAACGAACATCGTCATCTCTCATACCCAAATACGTCACAAATGCAAACCGCACAGCGACAACTACAAAATTAATCTCCACACCCATTACGCTCACTGACAAATCAATTCTATAAAATACGAACCAAAAACACGCACTCATCATGGAAACAAATCATTAACAGCTACTTTGAGTTTATCTTTGTCTGAGACATTTATTTTTTTTATTTTTTTTTTTGGGGGGGGGGTCCCTTAAAAAATCCCCTTTGTGTTATTAAATTTGAGTTTATCTTTGTCTGAGACATTTATTTTTTTTATTTTTTTTTTTTTGGGGGGGGGGGTCACTTAAAAAATCCCCTTTGTGTTATTAAAACATTGCAACTGTTCAAATCTCTCTGATAAAGAATGTATATATCTCTCCAGAGTTACATTGGACACGTGATTTTTTTTCTTCTTCTGGTTTACCGGCAATGGGAACCTGGACAGTGCACTCAAACAGCCCCCCCTTCTTCTTATACTTTTATTTCTAAAAAGGGTCTTAACATCTCATTATGTAAATCTTCTTTTTTTTTTTGCTAACTCGAGTACATTTCAAAATCCATTTGCACGATAACCATATGAAATATTGCACGATGAAATAATCAGTGACAGTATTCATTACTGAAACTGCAGTAGACAGTTCCACAGAGGCGTCCTGCATTGTTTTGCTGACAAAATTGACCATGCCTAAGATTTTATACCAGACATTTATCATCACTAAAAAAAAAAAAAAAACCAATCTTCTATAGGGACCACAAGTGTTTCTGCTTCCTGTCGCTCTACAAGATCAGACGTAGACATCGCTGGNGGGGGGGGGGGGGGGGGGGGGGTGCGGGGGGGGTGACACCATGAGTTTACAGCACTGGGTGGAACCGATTCTAACGACGACACTGAGCATAAGATAATATGGGCGACTAGGCAACGAATGACGTATACAAGAGGAGACGTGGGCTCTAGCTGCCGAGCCCTTAGGAACCACAAGCTATTGTGTGCTTTTCTCTATTACATAGCGCTATATGCGACATGGCTTGAGAGAACAGAAAAATATTCCGTTTAAAAAAAAAGCGCTTTCTAAGTATAATTTTATTGATATCTATTGATTTCACCCAACCCCCTCTTTCTTTCTTTTTTTTTTTTTACACCAGTTTGCCAACAACTGGCTTTTTGATGTGTCTACCAACAGGGCTCGGATGCCTTCATTTGGATTTAAGCTTTCACATCAGAGATAGAGAGAGAGAGCTCCGTGCAAACTCCCCAAACACAAACATAATTTCTCCCACACCTAATGCCCTTGGGGCGTGATATGTTTACCTGCAGATATCAAACGTTTCACAAGAGATTAAATCAAAAGGTCAAGACTTAATTAAGTAATGGCGCGACGGGTTAAGAGCAATGTCACAGAAGGAAAAAAATCTTAATTTGGGCCTGACACAACTTTGACATAGTTAATCATCCTCTAATAGGGTTTGGGGGGGGGGGGTCCACATTAAATCTCTTTAGTTGTTCAGCTCAAGCGGGAAAAAAAGAGGGGGAAAAAAAACAGTTTGAGAATATGAGAACCACTGCCTCCACCTGCAGAAAGAAAAAGAAAGGAAACAGTTAGTTGCACTTTAATAAATATTAGGGTACAAACTATTTTTTTTTAATAATACCCTATTGGAACCATGGAACCTTTTTCGAGAATGCAATCAAATAATGCGTCGTTCCCAATTTGGACACTGTAATGTGGGGAATTGTACGTACATCAGATTGGAATCCTGCGGCCCGATTAAGTTAATATCATTTCACGGCTGTGGTTGTCCCCGGGTCGCTGGCAATTAATGGAAGAGCAGGACGTCCATTCTTAATGTAATATCCATACGTCAGCCGACTTCCCCCCCTCTCCTCCTGCACCCATCCACACACACACACACACACACTCGACCCCACATTGACGTTGTCAGTTATGTGCAGCTGAAGGTAATCGGATGGCGATTCAATCCTTGGAAAGAAAAGAAAAAAAATTGTTGGGGTGGGGGGAGGGGATTTTTAGGGAGACAAATTTTTAAGGCCGCGCNCCCGCCCCATCAATCCTTGTTACTTGTTTCGGTGTTGTATTCATCACGGTACGGGGTTTTTTTTTCTTCAGTCGACGGTATTCAATAAGGCAGAATCATCATGTTAGAATACGTCATTTGGTGTAAACTCTCCAAACCAAATGGAAAAAAAACGCCAGTAAGAAGCTGTAAAACCTTGTTCATCTTCCCCCAGCTTTAATTTTTCTTTGCAAAACAAAAAAAAAAAAAAAAAAAAAAAAAAAAATCAAAAGCCAAAACAGAGGGGGATAACCAAAATAAAAATGACTTCTGCTAGTAACATTCTTATTTAGAAGTTTACTTCCTGTATTTTTTTAATACGTATCCCCCCTCCACCCCAACCCCCACAATCACACAATCACACACACTATTTCTGTTACACTACTGCTTGTTGCTGATCGTGTATAGCTTTCTTGAGACCAGTAAGTTGTAGAGTCTGAGAGCTCTGGGCTTCGCAATGTGTTATATCCCTAACAACCCTCCTTTTCCTTACAGCTTAAAGTCCTTATTTAATTCCAAATCAGGGTTATAAAACTATAAGTAATGAAATAACATCTTCGAGACTAAAACACTTTTTTTAAATATATTAATATATGTTTAGAAAGAATGGTTGATGTTTGATTTATTTTTAAAATTAGTATGTCCTGTATATTTGATCTTTGCAATAGGCATGATAAGCCCATATGTAAATTTGAGATCCATTTGAAATTGAGAACCGGATAAATTGCCCAGCTGCAGCCG
>CAXITT010000710.1:373482-391918 GCA_964033795.1 Lymnaea stagnalis | reverse complement strand
GGTAAAAAATAGCAAAAAATTGGTGGACGTCTTTTATGGATGGCCCCCAAGGGGCGCAAAACCGAAATTCACGAGACGGTTTTGGTAAAGACGAGCCCTTTTTTTCCCGCGATGACTGATGATGACGGTGAGCGGGAAAAAAGTCACAGGACAAAAAGGTCACGGAAAAAAGTCACAAATTTTGCTAGGGAAAAAAAATCACAAGGAAAAAAAAAGTCACAGGAAAAAAAGGTCACGGAAAAAAAGTCACAAATTTTGCTTGGAAAAAAAAAGTCACAAGGAAAAAAAAAAAGACACAGGAAAAAAAAGGATACGAAAAAAAAACACAAATATTGCAAGGAAAAAAAAATCACAAAAAAAAAAAACAAAAGAAAAAAAAAAACACAAAAAAAAAAAGAAAACGAAAAAAAAACACAAAATTTGCTTGGAAAAAAAAAAAACACAAAGAAAAAAAAAAAGTCACAGGAAAAAAAAGGTTACGGAAAAAAGTCACAAATTTTGCTAGGAAAAAAAAATCACAAGGAAAAAAAAAAGTCACAGGAAAACATTGTCACAGAACCATTCAGCCATCAGATATCAGAAATAAATTCTGACAAGAGTGGAGAACAAATGAATTTGTGAATCTTTCGGTCCGACCACACTCCCTTGGTGGCAATAATTCGTTTTAGTGTTAAAAAGGTATGTCATTCTACAACAGCTGTGGGGGAGGGGGAGAACTTTGGTAAAGTCTGACAAGATTGGGGAACAAACGAATTTTTATAGCTTTCTCTCAAAGCCTCATTGACCACATTGATGCTTTGTCCGAATAGAGTTATATGTAATTTATTTATATAATGCTTTTCATAAAATAAACATAGTCTATGTATGGGCTTACAAATATAATTGCATGAACACTGAAAATTAGGAGTTTATATGAAACATATTGTGTGACTTTTTTTTCTGTAACTTTTTTTCTGTGACATTTTCCTGTGACTTTTCTTCCTGTGACATTTTTCATGTGACTTTTTTTTCCCTACAATCGATAATGACACAGCCGTTTTTGTCAATCTGCTTTAAAATTTCTAAAACTTGATCCTTAAATAACCATCGTACCAAATAATTACATGAAATAACCAATGACCCCAATAATAAAATTTAATATCAGCTGTCTTTAGGTGTCCTTGTTATTTCCTTTAAAAGTTCATCTTCTGAGAACTCATCATAGAAATTTTCTGATTAACTTACCGTAGATCTACAGTTGTCTCCTCCACTTCTCCTGCTTTTAATTAACTGAAACTCACACACTATATTTTTAAGTAATTAAAAGTATTACTCCTCACTGAATATTTTATTTGCCTGTACTGAGAAATGTTTTATTTTTATTTTTCAACAACTATCCTGTTATATTTAGAAAATATACTTTTTTCATATATTTTTCATGTACTCTTCGCTTTAACTTTAATATTTCTCTGCCCTGAAAACAGTTAACCTGTACTACACTATTGTCACTATTGCGTGCTCGTTATGTTTCCTACTCCACAATCCTGGTTACAACACTTCCTTGGTTGTTGTTTTTGTTGTTTTTTTTATTTATAAATGAACAAAAGGTGACTGATATGCATGTGAAAGATCTTGTGCTGTACCTCTTGTATCATCACAGACAGCATGTGAAAGATCTTGTGCTGTACCTCTTGTATCATCACAGACAGCATGTAAAAGATCTTGTGCTGTACCTCTTGTATCATCACAGACAGCATGTGAAAGATGTTGTGCTGTACCTCTTGTATCATCACAGACAGCATGTGAAAGATCTTGTGCTGTACCTCTTGTATCATCACAGACAGCATGTGAAAGATCTTGTGCTGTACCTCTTGTATCCAAATTTTCAAAAGGATCACATAGAGTTTCAATCGCCGCAACCCATTCTTCAAACTTATCGTGACCTGTTTTCAAACCAGCATGATGAGCTCTCACTCCAACGTGCTGTTGACAAACATTCCAGTCTGGTCAATAAAACTATTCCATCGATGAGTGGATGCCAAAAAAAAAGAAGGAAAATATTCCCTCAAGGGTGCCGAAAAATGTAATGCATGAAACATTTTCGGCAAAATAGTGTAACTTACGAAAGTTACCGAACACTTTTAAAGGCGTTGAATCAACGTCAAAACGATGTTTTTCTGACCTAGGTTCACCTCATTGTTGACACATCGAAATTTTAATAAAGCACGCATTTGGATTGGTCACATGTGTGGGAAAATTGACGTGTGATCGGTTATCCATTTATGAAATTTGATGTGACCGAGCAGTGTGTGTCCTGTAAATAATTAATTTTTCAATTTGGTGTTACCCCCCCTGAAATGCTTCCCCCGGTGCGGTCCACACGCCCAAGCTACACCACTTTCAAAAATACATTTATTTCTAAATACTTAAAATGATCTTCACCATTGCTCCTAGCTGGCTGGCAAAAAAAATCGGATGACTAATTGACCCACTTCCCGGTCAATCTATCGAGCTGAAACTTGACACATAGACTCGTTGCTGATGAAAACACATTATATCAAATTTTCAGTCCCATCCGAACAATACGTTTTTAAAAATGTTGTTCAAGGTAAAGATGAAGGAAATATGATGCCACTGATTTCAAGAAATAAAATTGCTGATTACTGCTCTAAATGAGATTCTTTAAATAACAAATTAAATTCCAAGTGCCTTTGGTGCGTAATATTCTCTTTTGTTTTTCTGAAATAGTTGATGAAACAAATATGCGTTGTAAAAGCGGGTTGGTCATTAGAATATTAATTTAGTTCAGAGGCGTGAAAAAATGTGGCGGTTGTGCACCAGGGGGGGGGGGGGGGGGGGGGGGGGGGGGGGGGGGGGGGGGGGGGGGGGGGGGGGGGGGGTGGGCTAATTGTGTTTCTTATAAAGTGCGTTACTTGGATGCATGTTTTTTTTCAATATTCAGCCCCCCCCCCCATATTGCTCGATATAGAAAGGATTTATATGAAAAACTTTGTTTTTAAGGGTTGTTTGATTTATTTTTCCGAGGTGCTATTTGCTTACATCACTTTGAAATTTACAAATTAGCGTAAAACTGTTGAACATGTTTTGTACCGTTGACTTCAGTCATCAGTCTGTTATTTTTTTATATGGCGTACTAGTTAGCGGAAGCATCAGTACATTTCAGAGCTGGTTTCCTCCAGCTAGTCTCTAGATTAGGAATGGAGTCAAAATAGGTTGTTTGATTTATCTTTCCGAGGTGCTATTAGCTGACATCACTTTGAAATTTACAAATGAGCGTAAAACTGTTGAATATGTTTTGTACCGGTCCTCATCAACACAACGAAACAAACCATTGCATTGTTGATTGCCGAATCTGGGAAAGTCGCGAACAACCGGGTCAGAGCTTAACTTCCCAGGGGCGTAGGTACCTTTTTTGACAGTGGGTGGGTTCCAACCGTAGCCATCCTTTAAGTACTATATACTGCCGTGCTTTGTAAAACTTTAAAAAAAATTATTGCTGATCCTTTCTCCTTCAATGTGAAAGATGCCCCCCCCCCTCCACTTTTTATATTATTTTGCGCTTCAGATGGAGCTGATTAATTTTTGGTGCAATTCTGAACTCAAGACGAAGTTCAGGCAGGTGAATGGAAAAACAGACAAGCATGGACAATTTATGAGAGCATTGTATGCCACATTCCCCGAGATTTCCAGGTTGTTCAGTGGATCATGTGCGTTTTTGGGAGTAGCTATCTGTGTGAAAAGCTCTTTTCCACTATAAACTTTTAACAAGTCAAATTTCAGGGTAAACTGACTGATGAACATCTTCAAGCAATATACCGAGGGTCTCAGTTGCTTCCTCATTTTTGACGCCAGGAGCTATGAGTTGACTTTTCAGACACGCATCTCTGCTACTGCTTGTCTGCGTTTTGATAGAGATGAAAGTTCGAATAAATTGTTGGGGTGTGCAAGACAGCCAACAACAACAAAGAGTGGAGGGAGGTCTCAACATTTGGCGTGTTTTACAGCAATCAATTCTTCAACTGAACAAACTCATCGTAAAATCATTGATTCCGATACACCAAATTTCCTGCTATGAAGAAGCTGCTTAGATCTTAAAGTGGCATCTTTCATTGGTCGCAACCTAATTTATGCACATTGTTCAGCCTATGCGTTATTTATCACACGTTCTCCCTGCTTGTATCCGCACTTCTTTAAAGTAAGGGGCCCAATACAAATTTAGAGGAGATATATTTGTTTTTTTAATAAGATTTAGATCATACAGCATATATAAATGTTTTATTTAGAGCCCCTTTGACTAAGTATTATTCCCGGGGGGGGGGGAGGGGGGGCGTAAAAATGACGTAGCTCTAGGCAGGGACGTAGCTAAGAGTTTTTCGCAACAGTGGACACGAATAAATTTTACACCCATCTCAACTCTGAAATCCATTATTCCCCCCCCCCCCCCCCCCCCCCCCCCCTTACACCTCTGACTCCAGGCATGTCTGTGATTCAATTATTTATGTACAGACTCAGGGTCATACTTACACAATATAAGTCTCTAGTTACACCAATAACAGATGAGGTGGATATTAAAAACTTACAAGATATAAGTCTCTAGTTACACCAATAACAGATGAGGTGGATATTAAAAACTTACAAGATATAAGTCTCTAGTTACACCAATAACAGATGAGGTGGATATTAAAAACTTACAAAATATAAGTCTCTAGTTACACCAATAACAGATGAGGTGGATATTAAAAAAACAACAACACAACATTATGCTACAAGACCAATGTCCGGTCTTTCTTTATTAACTGGTTTTGTGAGGCTTGCAGTCAAATTGTTTACATAGCATCGGATCCGTCCATTCCATTCAGACATGGGTCAGTTGTTCACACACTTAACGCATTCACCTGGTTCACACATATTTTAGCTTCCTGAGGTGTAAATATTGCAAGTGCACAGGATACCAAGATAAAGTCAAATACATTTCAGAATGCTTTCTCTCCTTTTCTTTCCATTTGTTAATAGAAACAGCTCCTGGTCGCCCCCCCCCCCCATCCCCAACATAACCTTGTTAAACACAACTAAATTTCCATCAGTCAAAACATTCCAAACACCATTAGGTTGTAAAGTCAATACTAAAAGTCAACCCCTAGTCGTACTTACAACTTAATCATGTTTTTTTTCAATAAAGCTTAGATTGATCAAATCAGTCGTTCCTCAAACTGTCTCATTCACAGACCACAGCCAGCCCTCCTTTAAGTATTGATACTTAAAAAACAAGCATTTTCAAATAAAATAAGGAAAAACACATTGTGATAATTTATGGCATTTCAACAACATGAAAACCCCCAAAGTAGGAGAAAAACAAATAGAAGTTTTAGAGCAGACTGATAGTTCTACGTTACTCCAGCAAGCCAAGACCTGTGAAATGAACAGGAATGAAAACTCAAGATCAGATATTCGAACCTGACACATCATAAGCAAGTATTTAAAAGAGCTTTACATGGTTTCATGGACCAGGAAAATAAAACTGTTTTCTGAGGTCTTGGACATTGAAAATGAGCTCTCTAATTTTATAAAGCTGATAAATTAGTTGTTTTCTAGAACTGTGAGCTAGGATGACAGTCATGTCATCAGGCGGATCACTTTGAGTTGAGGATAAATTAGACCATCAGTAGAAACCTGGATGTAAAAAGTATTCAAAAACCAAGCTGGTACCAGCATCCAACAAAATGGTCATCGTTTGAAGGAACTCTCTCATCTAGTCTAAAGCACAATTGATTCATTGCCACAATCAGGCTCCAAAGTGGGAGTCAGGATAGCTTTTCCCTGTCCCTCTGGTCAAATCAGAGGCACATCAACAAGGAAGTAGGTTACCAGCCTCCAGACCAGTGGTTCTTAACCAGTGGGTCGTGATCCTTATGGGGGTTGAACGACCCTTTGCCAGGGGTCGCCCAAGACCATCGGAAAACACATTTACGCTCTACAATTATGAAGTGGCAACGAAAATAATTTTATGGTTGGGGGGTCACCACAACAAGAGGAAGGTTGAGAACCACTGCTCGAGATGCATCTTTGAACACAATGGCATTGGATGGGCCCAAAAAATGTAGAAGGAAATCTAGAGGTATATAGTGTATTTCACCTTAGGTAAAAATCATAGCTACTTTACTGAGGATCATGTCATTGTAAAGGAATCTCTCCCACTGCTCATCATGATTCTCTGTGTGGAGTGATCACATGGCAGCAGTTACAAATATAAAATAGGTCAGACCAACTTACCATTAATATAAGTAAACTACAAACAGATAAAGGTCCTTTAAGAAAATGTATAGTGTCTTTGACTCTGCCAGCAACACTACAGCATGACCGTGTTCAGTCCATTTATTTATTGTGGTATGCAGTTTAAAAATGTTGCTCACTTCAGTTGCAACTTTGCAAAAATTGAATCTCGCATCAACTGGAACTATACCACACCCGGTGAGATGGTGGCAGACACCCGGTAAGATGGTGGCACACAGCTATTTGACAATTTTTAAAGTAACAGTTATCAAAGAGTACAAAGCACTTTCAGGGGCAAAACAGCATGTGACAATTATTATCAAGCAATTAACAACAAATGTAGCGAGACAATGTTCAAACCCAATGACAAGCCACAAACAGATTGAAATTCATCAAGCCACTACATAGCACATGAGAATTTTGCAAGCCAAATTTACAATGAATTATTTCCAGGCAAACAGCCAGTAGATGAATAGCATGACACTGAAAACACTTGATGTTGTGAATACATTCAATGCAAACATGTAGGACAGCCAAACTTATGATCTGAGGTAGGGTAAATACATCAGCACTGTATGATCATTTTCCTGAAGACATTGCATATCAGTCACCTTTTGTTCATTTATAAATAAAAAAAACAACAAAAACAACAACCAAGGAAGTGCTGTAACCAGGATTGTGGAGTAGGAAACATAACGAGCACGCAATAGTGACAATAGTGTAGTACAGGTTAACTGTTTTCAGGGCAGAGAAATATTAAAGTTAAAGCGAAGAGTACATGAAAAATATATGAAAAAAGTATATTTTCTAAATATAACAGGATAGTTGTTGAAAAATAAAAATAAAACATTTCTCAGTACAGGCAAATAAAATATTCAGTGAGGAGTAATACTTTTAATTACTTAAAAATATAGTGTGTGAGTTTCAGTTAATTAAAAGCAGGAGAAGTGGAGGAGACAACTGTAGATCTACGGTAAGTTAATCAGAAAATTGTGTTCATTAAAAAACAAATGGAAAGAACTCTCTGTTGAGTGGAGATACTATAGTCGATCTTCTCCATTAGTCGTAACTTCTAAAACGTAAACATTGTGCAGAATGCATGTGGAAAAAAAAATGTGGAGTATGTTGCTCCAATTAATACTGAGTCTATAAGTAAAGCACCTCCATCTGGGTTATAATTTAAGTTGCGTGGGAATGTTCAAAACCCTTTACCAATAAATTCAGATATCCAGATCTTCGGCTTGAAACATTAGGCATTCACTTGTACAAGAAAAACCAACAACCAAAGAGCTGGTGTTACAATAAATATGTGTTACGACCAAAACCCGAAACCTGCCATTTCAAGATCTGGCTGACTAAATCGGGAAATATCAATATATATGATAGCCCAGATATTTTCTTGATTTTTTGCAATTTGGCTAGCGATTTTGAAAAATGTCATGAGGTGAGATTTTTGTTTTGTTCTCAAGGATTCAAGTGTGGGCAGTTTCACTTAGAGAATTGTAAATTAACATCTGGATTAGGCACTGCGTCAGAACACCCTGTACTATTCATGGCTTTTTTGTAAGCGCCCTTGACATTCATGACAACTGTAAGATAGTCTACCATCAGCACATTGAAATTTGGCAAGGGATTTGCCGCCACCCACGAAATAACTGACCAATATATACTGGACATTTCAATATATCGGATCTTGACCACACCCCTCGGACATTTTGCACTTTGGTCTGCCAAATTCAGGAAGTAGCCCAACTTTAGGATTTGGCAGAAGCTTGAAACTAGCAGCTTCTACACCACATGCTGGGGCTTACCAATACATCTCAAATAAATAAAGACAAGGTTGATAATCTCAGCAAGTGAATGGCTACATTATGATGGAACAATAAAAAAAAAAATAATCTAAATACAACATTTTTTTGAGTTGTTTTTGGTTAATTGAACATTTTCTTAATATAACATTAAGCAAAGTTGATGAGTCTTATTTTGAGGTTGACTGAGATAAATTTAACATTCATTGCTTTAGTATGTAATGATAATAAAGTAAAATAAATGTACAACAATCAAGCTTCAGTTTCACTACAGAAGGGATAGATAGGTGACACAGCCATTTTTGACATGCAAATTTTGGTGCCAGCAATATTCAAGTGCTCTTGTTCATTGTTGACTTCATGCTAATGTATTCAATGTGACAAGTTCAATGTGTAGTGTGTTGCTCCAAAATATTGCAAATAACTTTGTAAAAAAAAAAAAAGTTCCACATATAATAAAAAAAACAGAAATTCTACTGAAAGGACAAGTTTGCCACTTCCATAAAAATAATAATAAAATGAGATTAATTTAAAACCAGGGACAAAGTCAAAAGCAAAAGTAAAATTTGTAGTCAAGAAACTTCTGTGAACCAATCTATTCATATGGAAATTAGTAATTTCAAAGAAATGAGTTGTGCAATAACAATAAAGTGTGGGGGTTATATTCTATTAGAATTTAAATTAATAAATCAATAGTTACAGCTATGAACTAACTTAGTCAAACCAATACAAACGTGCATTTGATGAATATTATTATACCTAAGAAATACAAGGGATCTAAGGCATTGACTTTCAACAATAAACAAACACTAATAAAATACTACCTGGCCATTATTTTTCTATTTATAGCTATTTTGTTTAAAAAAAAACAACAACAAATTTTAACACTAACAGTGGGCATAGAAGAAATGCAAATAAAGTTATTAAATCTAACCTGCTGCAAATCTGCACAAGCCCCTGTAAACAGATGCAGGCTTTTAATAAATTAAGCTTAGATTCACTTCAAGACTTGTGTGAATGGGATAATAGAAGAATACACTCAAAGATATCTAAGTATAGTGAGCAGATCTGTGTCTATTGCCTCAGGCCTTCCAAACCCCAGTTTCTGATACCCTCAATGAGTAGCCCTTGCAACCAGTGACTTATCCTTTTCAATACCAGGCACAGAAACATTGCAAATCTCTCTGCATACATAGGAGCCAGAATGATCATACATTGATCATAGGCCCTTAATATATAGAAGAATAAAAATAAGATGCTCTGGTAAAGTCCTACTTGGACATCCAAATCATTTCCTCATGATCTTTATCAATTTAAACACACACAAAAGTTAATTATAAACAATTTGTTTCTGCAACCCACCCCCCCCCCNATGAGACATTACCATGGGATAACATTGTCACCCAATCCCATTCATACATGAGACATTACCATGGGATAACATTGTCACCCAATCCCATTCATACATGAGACATTACCATGGGATAACATTGTCACCCAATCCCATTCATACATGAGACATTACCATGGGATAACATTGTCACCCAATCCCATTCATACATGAGACATTACCATGGGATAACATTGTCACCCAATCCCATTCATACATGAGACATTACCATGGGATAACATTGTCACCCAATCCCATTCATACATGAGACATTACCATGGGATAACATTGTCACCCAATCCCATTCATACATGAGACATTACCATGGGATAACATTGTCACCCAATCCCATTCATACATGAGACATTACCATGGGATAACATTGTCACCCAATCAATCTCCAGTCATTGTATCTTTCTGTGCTAGCATAAATATTGTACAAAAATGCACATCTGTTTTTTTGGTATCCACACAGTAGGATTATCTTTCGTGGTCAACAGACAATAAATTGAATAAATAACTTCTTGGTGAGGACGGTGTATGTGTGGGTGTGTGTGTGTGGGTGGGTGTGGGGGAGAGGATGACATCCATCTGTGATTAAAACATGCCCCCCCCTCCCCAGCACATTTATCTGAGACTCGTATAATGTTATCCGATTAAGTGGTATTCTTGACATTATGGACATCTAATAAAAGATAATAATATCTGTTTCTTACTTGTTCTGGTTTCCAGGAAACAATAATTTAATGTTCACAGTTTGATTTGTGTTAGTAGCTGGACTTTGAAATGATGGTAACATGGGAAACACAGCATGTAGTGTAACACACCACATGAAGAGAAACAGAATAAGTCATGTTTTAAAATCAGACCTTTGTTGTTATTTCATTAACAAAATACCTGAAAACAATTTCCTTCTAAATGCTCTTGTATAATTGCAGTCTGATGCTAGCAACTTGATTGTGTGACATGCTTTGGTGCAGAAACACATCAATTATCTTTCACGAGTTTCAAGAAAACAACAGTAAGCCCCAGGCTATCATCTATCGGCTGTGTAAAAGCTCATGGCCACTGAACATGGTGAATTTCATGGAATTAATGCATCTCAATAATGGAACTTAGAACAAAAATCTGAGGTAAAATGCACCTCAAACATACCAACTTATCAAGCAAGATATTGTGTCCATCATATAAAACCCTTGAATCCATCCTTTTTACAAAAAAATTAGTGTGTATATATTGATACAGCATATTTGTCACTCATAAATGCCTCATGCTTAACTATCATACACACTGGAAGTATATCACACATACCGCAAATTATCCAGGAGTAAACAAATCTCTTCCTAGTAGCCATGCACACATAAACCAGGAAACAGCCCAAAAAAACAAATAATCTTACATCAAAATTGCTTAGATGCATGTCAAAATGGAAGATATATTTGCTCTCACCATATTTAACATGGCTTCTGTTTCTGTATATTCTTACTGTCATGTCATTCTGGATGTTCATAGCATGGACCATAAATAGATTCTCTTGTCCTTTTTTTAATTTACCACAATAAAATATTCATAAATATTGATTTGAAGTCTTATGTCACAGTCCTCTTGTATTTTTATGCCACAGTTTATACTATCAATAAACATGTAATTTAAAATATTTTTTTCTAGATACATTTTTCCCCCATAATTTTTAAAGGCATATACAGATTTAAATATAAATATATTTATAAATATCTCAAACTTTGGGAAGGGGAAGGGGTGGTGTTTATAAACCAAATCTTTCATGTATCAAAAACATTAGTTTACGCTTGCCTTTGTAGACCAACTTCATGTTTTCAATGAGCTGGGCAAACTGCATGGGCCCATCATGTGCCAGCAGGAAGGTCTCTCTTGCCTTGCTGAGGAAATCTATAAAGTCAGCATAGTGGCGGGGGCTTATGTGCGAGAGCTTGGAGTGGGTGCTGTGGATGTAAGCCAAGATTGTCTGGTCCATCAGTTGCTTGAGTGGAGCTTTGTCATAGCTCAGAGATTTTAACGTTCTTCTTTTCCCATCCAGGCAACCCATCCCCGGCGAAGCGATAGTGCAACTGCGTAAAATGTCAGCCAAGACGGTGGCGCACTGAATGTTTTTGACAACAATTGGAACCATGCTGGCCAGCTCTGCCCGACCCAGGGAGTGAGCCAGAGCACAGGCCCAGTGGATGTCAGCTATGGCGGGATGAGAGTCATGATTGTAGGCCACGTGGAGACCTTTCATCGCCAGCAAGGCCAGGCGGAAAGCCTGGGATGGGTGGCCTCGGTGTTCCATGTAGCGAGCAATGGTGAACAGCTGACTGGAGTTTATAATGTGTGAGGCGGCCCCCACGACTATCTGGTAGGCCGCCTCAAAAGCCCGGCTGTCTTTTTCACACAAGTTGAGAGCACAGAGGGCGCAATTCTGCGGGTCCCGTTTAGCACACTGCAGTGCAAGTGTTCTTGTGCATTGAGCCAGCTGTTCCTGCTGAGAGTAAGAAGCACTGAGCTGCATCATGGTAGCAGGAGACATAACTGTCATGGCCACTGTGCCTGTATTTTTAAAAAAAGGGACCATGCATTAATTTTTAAAAGGGAAAAACATATTCCTACAGTAGTTTAAAATCACGACCGAAGTCTCACAGACTCCGTTTTAAATCAGGACCGAAGTCTCACAGACTAATTCAAAAGCTCTGATATTCATATCACAATTGTATCAATCTTCCTAAGAGGTCTTACTATTTTCTCATATGCATAAACGAAAAAAGAGATCTCCACAGAGTTAATTCGAACCGGAACCCCCAACTAGCAAACTCGACGCTGACTTACTGGAAGCCTCCACAGGAGCAAAGTACTGGTACCAGGACTGCATGATGGACAGCAAAGCATCGACCCCAACTTGTGTGGCACACGTTACAATCCATCTGACCATCTCTCGTCGACGCCAGTTTAAGGTCATTAATGTCATCCTCATTACCTTTGATCAAGGGCATGAAATAAAATAAGAGTTTGGGTTTGCACAATCAGAAGTGGCATATTTGTAACATCCACCACAGGTCATATCTCAAAAAATCAAACAGAGGTATTTGTACAAAATGTCTTACAGAAAAAAGGAGAAGGAATTTGTCGTTTGCATCATTTACATTTTTTTAAAATGGTTAAAATTTAAAAAAACCTTTTGGATTATATATTTTTATTTTCTGTATGTGCAAAATGGTGACACAAAATAAAACATAAAAATTATCTAAACTTTTTTTAAAATCTGTTATAAAAAAAATTACCTGCAATCCAAGCTCAAAAGCAGCTTTGAGAGCTGGGATATATTTTGGTCCGTCAGCTGGGGTAGAGATTTTGAATGTATCCTGAGCAAGGCGGAAAAGTTGTGAGGAACTGTGAATGTGTCTCTGGGCACATTCCAAAACAGACTGAAGCCGATCAACATCATCTGTCAAGGAGATGAACCAATTAAGGTGAAGACTAAAATGAATTTTCACAGACTTACCAGAATTTTAAAATTTTGTCTTCACTATTGATGATCACCAGTGATTAAAAAATTACATTAGCATTTTTCATTTTTAACATATAGCCTCTCGACTGGCCAGAGCTTCAAACATGTTGTTGGCAGAGTCATCCAAAGATAATTATGTAATTTATTAATTTTTATACATGAATTTTAAAAAAGAGTTTGATTACTAGCAAGTTAACACACATTTTCTGAAGAATACCTCAAATACCAGATTTCTCTGAACTACCAAGTAAAAACTCAAATTTGACACATCAACAAATGAGTTGTTCTATCAGCTTTCGCCACACTTATACTGTTGATCATGAATGCCCAAAGAACTAGGTTGGCTAATATATAATTAATATAAAAAACCGCATCTTACAAGATGTCTGTAGACTTACTTTTTGCAGCCTCAAACAATGTGGTGGCCAGAAGACACTGCTGAGATTCTACATGGGACAGTATAAACCACCTGGGAAACCTAGTCAGCATGTTGGCATTGTTGACACTGTCCTCAAGATTTGTGTCTTCCATGTTTTCTAAGATGGGCAATCTGTATGAAATAGAAATGAATACAAACCAGCTATAGAGTGGCACTTTTTGTTTGTCAACAGTCACTGGCAACTTTAGCTCTCTGTGGTGTGCCATTCTTGTGAGGGGAAAAATCAGGTGTCGTTAACAGCTGGGTGAAATGGCAGGTAGGAATGGACTCATCTGCTGAAGCACATGTGTCAAACTCAAGGCCCGCGGGCCACATCAAGCCCACCGTACAATTATATCAGGCCAGCGAGGTCTTGACCGGTGTACAATAATATCCACGTCAAAACTATGGTTTTTCCCAATGCACACTTTGCTGAAAAACTTAGCTTACTTCGCGCTTTAGTGACTTTGGAGCACAGAAATGTAATTTCCAGCTGTTTCGTAACCTATTTGTCATAAACGTGGAAACTGCACCTATAAATTTGCAGACGGAGCTAATAGAGCTGCAGTGTAATGGGATGCTAAAGGCAAAGTACGACACAGTTGGGCCTACACAGTTCACTCGTTTCATTCCCGAAAGGATGCCCCAGCTTCGTCTACATGTGGCTCGAACCTTGAGCATGTTGGGAAGCACATATATGTGTGAGCAGCTGTTTTCTGTGATGAAGATTAACAAAACATCACACAGGAGTCGTCTCACTGATGAGCACTTGCAGTCCATCACGAGAATCTCAATGACACAGATAATTACTCCCAACAAAAACGAACTTACTTGTTTTTGTAGCCAAGAAAACATGCCAAACAACCAGCTCTGACAAATTGGGATAGCAACAAAAATCAGTATGCCAATGATTTTTAATTATTAAATTTTTTTTCTGTTTTCATTTATAAAAATGTTTTTTTTAAAAAAGATTAACTTTACGATTATTGAATGTTTATCCTGTTCGGCCCGCAACCTTACATGTGATTTGAGTTTTGGCCCGCCGAGGGATTGAGTTTGACACCCCTGTGGTTAAAGCAAGGCAGAGGACAACGGCCATAAGCAGTGTACCTGAATCACCATGTCGGAAGACACTTGACAAATATCCCCCACCACTGAAAACAGATTTTAACTCACAAGTTAGTCATATCACTCATAACACTTATTCTTTTTGGCAACGGCCATCAGAAAAAATACCACATTTTTGTAAACCCCAAGAAATACAAAGAACATAACAAGTCCATTGCCATCTACAAGTCTGTGTTTTTAATTTGTAGTAAGTTTCAGAGGCAGACTTTTAAGACCATTATAAAATAAAAAGCCCTTAAAGTGCACCAAAAAAAAAAAAAGCTTACCTCATGGCTCTCAGCCCAACCTTGTAGGCCAGATCCTCATCACGAGTGATAAGTTTGAGGAACAGGAAATGGGCAAACATATGCATGGGGTAGCTCTCTGGATGGATGCCGAGTCCCAGGCCACTGTATGAGCCACCTAATGCACAAAGTAGCACAGACTCATAACACAGAGGAACATGTATAGCTCATTTGTGAACGTATTGCAATATACAGAAAGTTATTGATTAAGAGCAAGTTCCATGTGTAATATGCTTGACCACTTTAGCATATATGATTCTAAACTATGTGAGTTTTCAAATTGATTCATGACGAGCATGGTATTACAAGGATATGCTACTATGCTGGGCATGTAAAACAAAGTTGAAAAAACTAAGAGAGAACAAGTAATAATTTTAGCAGATAAAAAAAAAAACTGCCTGTAATGTAATTTTTGTTTATTTAAAAAACTTCAAAGTATGTTTTGTTTTAAATTTGTAATTTAATATTTTGTTTTCAGCAGAACTTTTGTAATAGGCAAGGAATATGAAATGAAAGTTCAAAACCTTAGCCAGTAAGTTGATAGTTGTGGAGATATGCATTTTAAAACTAAAACGTTAATACCTTTGGGTACATGCAGCATATGACTAAAAATGATGCCGCTTACAACTCACCATCTAAAAGCAGATTTGTAGCCCTCTGCAACACCTGCAAGAGTGTGGAGTCAAGCTCAATTGTGTTAAGCTTTGCTAACAGTCTTTCTTCTTGCTTGCATGCCTTTTCCTGAGAGTGCAGGCCTGTGGGCATAATTCTTTGTTGGCCCAGGCCTAGAATAAGAACAATAAAGCTAAAATGAGCCCAGCTATGATCCTAGATGCTTTTAGCAGGTTTGTTTTCATCAGTTTCTTTGATTTAATAATAAAATAATACAGACTATTAAAATTTAAAAACAATATTGATTGAAGAGATATTGAATTATTTTTTTTAAAAAAAGTAAAACGTTCATTGATCATTGCATTAAAAAAAAAAACACTTGAAAATATACACAAAATAAAATACAATCTAACCTAATAAAGCCACATCATAAGCCAAAGTCAGGTATGTTTGATTATGCTCAGCTGCACCAGGAATGTTGACATGTTGATATCTCCTCCTGCTTTCGTTGATGTTCTCATTATTCAGATGACGACTTAAACATTCTTAGAAAATGGAAAAAAATACTGTGTTAAAATTTATTTTATTTTTTAAACTTATTTTAAAAAATAATTCTTGTACTAGTTTAAATATAAAATCACTACCCTTTGTAAATTCAAAATAATTATTTAAATTTGTTAAAATTCATTGACATATTTAGACAATTATATGTTTAATGTTATTAAAAAGTGAACAAAAAAAATCCTGCATGGGTAAAACACCTTGTTAAAGAATGAATAACTTCTAAACATTAGACTTTTACCTTGAGATACATCATCTGCAACAAGACAGGCCTCACAGAGGGTATCAAACAAGACACCAATGGGATCTAAAGGATGACCTATCCAGCCCACAGCGTTGTATGGCGGATGGCGACGTCCACATGTGTGTAGGCAGCAAGCGCAGGAAGAACTTGGAGTTTCTGTTGGAATATGGTGCAAAATATTGTATTTCAAGTTTTTTATGATTGAATGCTGTCAACAAAACAAACTCATTTTCTTTAACTTATTCAACTTCAAAGGAATCTGCAAATTAAGATATTCAGCATAAAGGCAGTTAACATTAATATATTTACCATCTAAATTATTTGTTAAACGAATTGCTAAAGATTATAAAAATACTTTGTAAAAACCCCTTGCAAAATCCTTTCATATTCTATTGTTACGCACTGACTTGTATTGGGAGAAATTAATCTCCTATTTTAATTTTAATTGGCTCGTTGTAAACAGTGCCTAACAAAGGACGATACCATAGAGTCAACAATATTAAAGATATTATATAAATAACCCAAAACAGTTGCCAGTTACAATTAATAAGATTTATTAAGTCTTAAGATAATTACAAAAGAAAAGAAAAAATAATTACAATCTTCAACTTACAGTATGGTAGATCTTGTACCGGTACACAGTTAATAGTTAGAATAATGTGCCAATGAATAATGCGAAATAAACACATATGAGCACACAAATACACAAAGAATAAAACACGTCTCGTAAAGTTAATAATTTCTATCTGAATCTCCTTCTCCGTCCGTGCCTGTCAATCCCTTATATAGGTCGCGCAAGCCCTGCCTTCCAGAAAGACTTATGACGTTTCTAGAACAATCATAATCATTCTACAAAATACTATTTGGAACAGATTAATTATTTTTAGTGGCTGGCGGCATAAACACGACAGATCAAACGACTAAGCCACACCCCTCTGTGAACACAGCGTCTCATGCGGGGTCCATCATAGGGCACGCACGAGAAAAATTATGTAAACAAGCTCTATATAACACTATAAAGATTAACAAAAATTCTTTCATATCTCACAGAAAAAAATGAACTCACTTATTGAATTTTCCTGAGTGGCATTTTCCCAGTTAGTAACTATTTCTGCCTTCATTGTTCTTACTATTGAAACAGCCAGCCTCAAAGCTTCTTTTGCATAGCCATGAGAACGCAGGGCATCTACTCTTGCACACGCTGTTGGGATATATTCTGGAAACAACCAAAATAAATATTAAACATTTAAATCATATCTCAATGAATAAAACTGCAAGAGAAAATATTCCATGCAAAATTGAAAAGGTGCTGTCACTCAAATTATCTAGACCAAGCCTGCAAAACTCAAAATGTAAGGGCGGGGCGTAATACTTTATGAAAAACTTGTGCGGGTGGAAGAAAATAAGACACAGGGGAAAGCTATTAAGAGAAAAATAATGAAAAAGAATATTTTGATACTTTGCAAAGTGGGTGCTGGTGGCCCGCGTGGCGTACGTTGTGCAGGTCTGATCTAGGCATATATTTTGCAATTTTTAATTTAAAAAATATTGCAGCAAAAATCTCACACTACTGTGATCTGTAGTCAAGATATCAAAGCAATGTCAAACCTGCCTCTTCTAGGTACAAGTGCAATATTTAATTGTCCTCACTGAAATTTTCTCAAAGCTTTAGTCAGGATTTGTAAAAATAGCATTTTTTTTCTATGTTGGGCTAATTACAGTATTTTACAGTCAATATATTTTTACAATAGAAGACAGCTTATCTTACGTCAAGTTCAGCTTAGATCAAGGAAAAAGTGGAAAAAGTCAAAGTTTTATTCACCTTTCCACAAGGGTAAACCTTGACTGTCAAAGTTTTCATTTGGAGCAAGGTTGGCATTCCAGTACATATCAGATGCCAACAGTTTCTGAAGATGTGGATCATTCCACCTCAGGTCACTAGCTTCCAGGGCATTGTGAAGCACAGTTCTCTGTAGACTGTCATTAGATGTACTTGTGGAGCCTACAGAAAGATGTAGTGAAAAAAAAAAAAGCTTTACAACAGGACATTAGTAATACCTGAAAGCAGCAAACAAAAATTTTTAAGAAACCATGAATCCTGTTAGATATAATTACATATATGAGAGCAATGTTCACAGTAAATAAACATATTACTTTCTTCATATATATATATATATATATAATATATATATATATATATA